>CM066035.1:334403649-334458545 GCA_033557465.1 Ichthyophis bannanicus
CACCCCTATGGGAAGTAGGGGGACTGACACTACCCACCCATGGGAAGTAGGGGGGCGGACACCCCTCTGGGACGTCGGGGGGCGGACACCCCTATGGGAAGTTGGGGGGAGGACACCCCTATGGGAAAGAAAGTGGGGGCTTGACACCCCTATGGGAAGTAGGGGGGCTGACTCCCCTATGGGAAGTAGGGGTGGGCTGGCGGACAACCCTATGGAAGTAGGGGGGCGTGATGACACCCCTATGGGAAGTAGGGGGGGCTTGACACCCTATGGACAGTAGGGGGGATGATGACACCCTATGTGAAAAATAGGGGGGCTGACACCCCTAGGGGAAGTAGGGGGGCGATGGTACACCCTATGGGAAGTAGGGGCTGACACCCCTATGTGAAATAGGGGGGCTGACACCCCTAGGTGAAATAGGGGGGCTGACACCCCCATGTGATGATGAAGCAAGGGGGGGCTGACACCCCTATGTGAAGTAGGGGGGCTGTAACCCCTATGTGAAATAGGGGGGCTTACACCCCTATGTGAAATAGGGGGGCTGACACCCCTATGTGAAGTCCGGGGCCTCACACCCCTATGTGAAGTAGGGGGGCTGACACCCCTATGTGATTTAGGGGGGCTGACACCCCTATGTGAAGAAGGAGGGCTGACACCCCTATGTGAAGTAGGGCGGCAGACACACCTATGTGAAGTAGGGGGGCTGGACTGACACCTATGGGAAGCAAGTGGGGGGCGGCGGCTGTGTTTTTGACACCCCATATGTGAAGTAGGGGGGCTGACACCCCTATGTGAAGTAGGGGGGCTGACACCCCTATGTGAAGTAGGGGGGCTGACACCCCTATGTGAAGTAGCGGGGCTGACACCCCTATGGGAAGAAGTGGGGCTGACACCCCTATGGGAAGTAGGGGGGCTGAGACCCCTATGGGAAGTGGGGGGGGCTGACACCCCTATGGGAAGTGGGGGGATGACACCCCTATGTGAAGTGGGGGGGCTGACACCCCTATGGGAAGTAGGGGGCTGACACCCCTATGGGAAGTAGGGGGGCTGACACCCCTATGGGAAGTGGGGGGCTGACACCCCTATGTGAAGGGGGGGGGCTGACACCCCTATGGGAAGTAGGGGGCTGAAACCCCTATGGGAAGTAGGGGGGCTGACACCCCAATGTGAAGTAGGGGGGCTGACACCCCTATGGGAAGTGGGGGGGCTGACACCCCTATGGGAATTAGGGGGCTGACACCCCTATGGGAAGTAGGGAGGCTGACACCCCTATGTGAAGTGGGGGGGCTGACACCCCTATGTGAAGTGGGGGGGCTGACACCCCTATGGGAAGTAGGGGGGCTGACACCCCTATAGGAAGTGGGGGGTTGACACCCCTATGGGAAGTAGGGGGGCTTACACCCCTATGGGAAGTAGGGGGGCTGACACCCCTAAGGGAAGTAGGGGGGCTGACACCCCTATGTGAAGTAGGGGGCTGACACCCCTATGTGAAATAGGGGGGCTGACACCCCTATGGGAAGTAGGGGGGCTGACACCGCTATGGGAAGTAGGGCGGCTGACACCCCTATGGGAAGTAGGGGGCTGACACCCCTATGTGAAATAGGAGGGCTGACACCCCTATGGGAAATAGGGGGGCTGACACCCCTATGGGAAATAGGGGGGCTGACACCCCTATGGGAAGTAGGGGGGCTGAAACCCCTATGTGAAGTAGGGGGGCTGACACTCCTATGGGAAGTAGGGGGGCTGACACCCCTATGTGAAATAGGGGGGCTGACACCCCTATGTGAAGTAGGGGGGCTTACACCCCTATGGGAAGTAGGGGGGCTGACACCCCTTTGTGAAATAGGGGGGCTGACACCCCTATGTGAAGCAGCGTGGCTGACACCCCTATGTGAAGCAGGGCGGCTGACACCCCTATGTGAAGTAGGGGGGCTGACACCCCTATGGGAAGTACGGGGGCTGACACCCCTATAGGAAGTGGGGGGTTGACACCCCTATGTGAAATAGGGGGGCTGACACCCCTATGGGAAGTAGGGGGGCTGACACCCCAATGTGAAGTAGGGGGGCTGACACCCCTATGGGAAGTGGGGGGGCTGACACCCCTATGGGAAGTAGGGGGGCTGACACCCCTATGGGAAGTAGGGGTGCTGACACCCCTATGTGAAGTGGGGGGGCTGACACCCCTATGTGAAGTGGGGGGGCTGACACCCCTATGGGAAGTAGGGGGGCTGACACCCCTATGGGAAGTGGGGGGGATGACACCCCTATGGGAAGTAGGGGGGCTGACACCCCTATGGGAAGTGGGGGGCTGACACCACTATGGGTAGTGGGGGGGCTGACACCCCTATGTGAAGTGGGGTGGCTGACACCCCTATGGGAAGTAGGGGGCTGAAACCCCTATGGGAAGTAGGGGGGCTGACACCCCAATGTGAAGTAGGGAGGCTGACACCCCTATGGGAAGTGGGGGGGCTGACACCCCTATGTGAAGTGGGGTGGCTGACACCCCTATGGGAAGTAGTGGGCTGAAATCCCTATGGGAAGTAGGGGGGCTGACACCCCAATGTGAAGTAGGGGGGATGACACCCCTATGGGAAGTGGGGGGGCTGACACCCCTATGGGAATTAGGGGGCTGACACCCCTATGTGAAGTAGGGGGGCTGACACCCCTATGTGAAATAGGGGGGCAGACACCCCTATGTGAAGTAGGGGGGATGACACCCCTATGGGAAGTAGGGGGGGCTGACACCCCTATGTGAAATAGGGGGGCAGACACCCCTATGGGAAGTAGGGGGGCTGACACCACTATGTGAAATAGGGGGGCTGACACACCTATGGGAAGTAGGGGGGCTGACAACCCTATGTGAAATAGGGGGCTGACACCCCTACGTGAAATAGGGGGGCTGACACCCCTACGTGAAATAGGGGGGCTGACACCCCTATGGGAAGTAGGGGGGCTGACACCCCTATGTGAATTAGGGGGGCTGACACCCCAATGTGAAGTAGGGGGGCTGACACCCCTATGTGAAATAGGGGGGCTGACACCCCTATGTGAAGTAGGGGGGCTGACACACCTATGGAAAGTAGGTGGGCTGACACCCCTATGTAAAAATAGGGGGGCTGACACCCCTATGGGAAATAGGGGGGCTGACACCCCTATGGGAAGTAGGGTGGCTGACACCCCTATGGGATGTAGGGGGGCTGACACCCCTATGTGAAATAGGGGGCCTGACACCCCTATTTGAAGTAGGGGGGCTGACACCTCTATGGGAAGTAGGGGGGCTGACACCCCTATGGGAAGTAGGGGGGCTGACACCCCTATGTGAAATAGGGGTGCTGACACCCCTATGGGAAGTAGGGGGGCTGACACCCCTATGTGAAATAGGGGGGCTGACACACCTATGGGAAGTAGGGGGGCTGACCCCCCTATGTGAAATAGGGGAGCTGACACCCCTATGGGAAGTAGGGGGGCTGACACCCCTTTGTGAAGTAGGGGGGATGACACCCCTATGGGAAGTAGGGGGGCTGACACCCCTATGTGAAGTGTGGGACTGACACCCCTATGGGAAGTAGGGGGGCTGACACCCCTATGTGAAATAGGGGGGCTGACACCCCTATGGGAAGTAGGGGGGCTGACACCCCTATGGGAAGTAGGGGGGCTGACACCCCTATGGGAAGTAGGGGGCTGACACCCCTATGTGAAATAGGGGGGCTGACACCCCTATTTGAAATAGGGGGGCTGACACCCCTATGTGAAATAGGGGGGCTGACACCCCTATGGGAAGTAGGGGGGCTGACACCCCTATGGGAAGTAGGGGGGCTGACACCCCTATGTGAAATAGGGGGGCTGACACCCCTATGTGAAATAGGGGGGCTGACACCCCTATGGGAAGTAGGGGGGCTGACACCCCTATGTGAAATAGGGGGGCTGACACACCTATGGGAAGTAGGGGGGCTGACAACCCTATGTGAAATAGGGGGCTGACACCCCTACGTGAAATAGGGGGGCTGACACCCCTACGTGAAATAGGGGGGCTGACACCACTATGGGAAGTAGGGGGGCTGACACCCCTATGTGAATTAGGGGGGCTGACACCCCTATGTGAAATAGGGGGCTGACACCCCTATGTGAAATAGGGGGGCTGACACCCCTATGTGAAGTAGGGGGGCTGACACACCTATGGAAAGTAGGTGGGCTGACACCCCTATGTAAAAATAGGGGGGCTGACACCCCTATGGGAAATAGGGGGGCTGACACCCCTATGGGAAGTAGGGGGCTGACACCCCTATGGGAAGTAGTGGGGCTGACACCCCTATGTGAAATAGGGGGGCTGACACCCCTAAGGGAAGTAGGGGGGCTGACACCCTTATGGGAAGTAGGGGGGCTGACACCCCTATGGGAAGTAGGGGGGCTGACACCCCCTATGTGAAATAGGGGTGCTGACACCCCTATGGGAAGTAGGGGGGCTGACACCCCTATGTGAAGTAGGGGGGCTGACACACCTATGGGAAGTAGGGGGCTGACACCCCTATGTGAAATAGGGGGGCTGACACCCCTATGGGAAGTAGGGGGCTGACACCCCTATGTGAAGTAGGGGGGATGACACCCCTATGGGAAGTAGGGGGGCTGACACCCCTATGTGAAGTGTGGGACTGACACCCCTATGGGAAGTAGGGGGGCTGACACCCCTATGTGAAATAGGGGGGGCTGACACCCCTATGTGAAGTAGGGGGGCTGACACCCCTATGGGAAGTAGGGGGGCTGACACCCCTATGGGAAGTAGGGGGGCTGACAAACCTATGGGAAATAGGGGGGCTGACACCCCTATTTGAAATAGGGTGGCTGACACCCCTATGTGAAGTAGGGGGGCTGACATCCCTATGTGAAATAGGGGGGCTGACACCCCTATGTGAAGTAGGGGGGCTGGCACCCCTATGGGAAATAGGGGGCTGACACCCCTATGTGAAATAGGGGGGCTAACACCCCTATGTGAAGTAGGGGGGCTGACACCCCTATGTTAAATAGTGGGGCTGACACCCCTATGTGAAGTAGGGGGCTGACACCCCTATGTGAAATAGGGGGGCTGACACCCCTATGTGAAGTAAGGGGGCTGACACCCCTATGTGAAATAGGGGGGCTGACACCCCTATGGTAATTAGGGGGGCTGACACCCCTATGGGAAGTAGGGGGGCTGACACCCCTATGTGAAATAGGGGGGCTGACACCCCTATGTGAAATAGGGGGCTGACACCCCTATGTGAAATAGGGGGGCTGACACCCCTATGGGAAATAGGGGGGCTGACACCCCTATGTGAAATAGGGGGCTGACACCCCTATGGGAAGTAGGGGGGCTGACACCCCTATGGGAAGTAGGGGGGCTGACACACCTATGTGAAATAGGGGGGCTGACACCCCTATGGGAAGTAGGGGGGCTGACACCCCTATGGGAAGTAGGGGGGCTGACACTCCTATGTGAAGTAGGGGGGCTGACACCCCTATGTGAAGTAGGGGGGCTGACACCCCTATGGGAAGTGGGGGGGATGACACCCCTATGGGAAGTAGGGGGCTGACACCCCTATGGGAAGTAGGGGGGCTGACACCCCTATATGAAATAGGGGGCTTACACCCCTATGTGAAATAGGGGGGCTCACACCCGTATGGGAAATAGGGGGGCTGACACCCCTATGGGAAGTAGGGGGGCTGACACCCCTATGGGAAGTAGGGGGGATGACACCCCTATGTGAAATAGGGGGGCTGACACCCCTATGGGAAGTAGGGGGGCTGACACCCCTATGTGAAATAGGGGGCTGACACCCCTATGTGAAATAGGGGGCTGACACCCCTATGTGAAATAGGGGGGCTGACACCCCTATGGGAAGTAGGGGGGCTGACACCCCTATGGGAAGTAGGGGGGCTGACACCCCTATGGGAAGTAGAGGGGCTGACACCCCTATGGGAAGTAGGGGGGCTGACACCCCTATGTGAAATAGGGGGGCTGACACCCCTATGGGAAGTAGGGGGCTGACACCCCTATGGGAAGTAGGGGGGCTGACACTCCTATGGGAAGTGGGGGGGATGACACCCCTATGGGAAGTAGGGTACTGACACCCCTATGTGAAGTAGGGGGGCTAACACCCCTATGTGAAGTAGGGGGGCTGAAACCCCTATGTGAAGGAGAGAGCCTCACACCCCTATGTGAAGTAGGGGGGCTGACACCCCTATGTGAAGTAGGGGGCCTCACACCCCTATGTGAAGTAGGGGGGCTGAAACCCCTATGTGAAGTAGGGGGCCTCACACCCCTATGTGAAGTAGGGGAGCTGACACCCCTATGTGAAGAAGGGGGGCTGAAACCCCTATGTGAAGTAGGGGGGCTGAAACCCCTATGTGAGGTATGGGGGCTGAAACCCCTATGTGAAGTAGGGGGGCTGAAACCCCTATCTGAAGTAGGGGGGCTGAAACCCCTATGTGCAGTAGGGGGGCTTACACCCCTATGTGAAGTAGGGGGGCTGACACCCCTATGTGAAGTAGGGGGGCTCAAACCTCTATGTGAAGTAGGAGGCCTCACACCCCTGTGTGACATAGGGGGGCTGAAACCCCTATGTGAAGTATGGGGGCTGAAACCCCTATGTGAAGTAGTGGGCTGAAACCTCTATGTGAGGTAGGGGGCCTCACAACCCTATGTGAATTAGGGGGGCTGAAACCCCTATGTGAAGTAGGGGGGCTGGATCCCCTATTTGAAGTAGGGGGCCTCACACCCCTATGTGAAGTAGGGGGCTGAAACCCCTATGTGAAGTAGGGGGGCTGAAGCCCCTTTGTGAAGTAGGGAGCCTCACACCCCTATGTGAAGTAGGGGGCCTCACACCCCTATGTGAAGAAGGGGGGGCTGAAATCCCTATGTGAAGTAGGTGGGCTGAAACCTCTATGTGAATTATGGGGCCTCAGACCCCTATGTGAGTAGGGGGCTTCACACCCCTATGTGAAGAAGGGGGGCTGAAACCCCTATGTGATTTAGGGGGACTGAAACCTCTATGTGAAGTAGGGGGCCTCCCACCCCTATGTGAAGTAGGGGGCCTGAAACCCCTATGTGAAGTAGGGGGCCTCACACCCCTATGTGAAGTAGGGGGCCTCACACCCCTATCTGAAGTAGGGGGGCTGAAACCCCTATGTGAAGTAGGGGGCCTCACACCCCTATGTGAAGTAGGGGGCCTCACACCCCTATGTGAAGTAGGGGGCTGAAACCCCTATGTGAAGTAGGGGGGCTGAAACCCCTATGTGAAGTAGGGGGGCTGAAACCCCTATGTGAAGTAGGGGGCCTCACACTCCTATGTGAGGAAGGGTGGCTGAAACCCCTATGTGAAGTAGTGGGGCTGAAACCCCTATGTGAAGTAAGGGGGCTGAAACCCCTATGTGAAGTAGGGGGCTGAAAGCTCTATGTGAAGTAGGGGGCCTCACAACCCTATGTGAAGTAGGGGGGCTGAAACCCCTATATGAAGTGGGGGGGCTGAAACCCCTATGTGAAGTAGGGGGGCTGAAACCCCTATTTGAAGTACGGGGCCTCACACCCCTATCTGAAGTAGGGGGGCTGACACCCCTATGTGAAGTAGGGGGGCTGAAACCCCTATGTGAAGTAGGGGGGCTGAAACCCCTATATGAAGTAGGGGGCCTCACACCCCTATGTGAAGTAGGGGGCCTCACACCCCTATGTGATGTACGTGGGCTGAAACCCCTATGTGAAGTAGGGGGCCTCACAGCCCTATGTGTAGGGGGGCTGACACCCCTATGTGAAGTAGGGGGGCTGAAACCCCTATGTGAAGCAGGGGGGCTGAAACACCTATGTGAAGTAGGGGGCCTCACACCCCTATGTGAAGTAAGGGGGCTGACACCCCTATGTGAAGTAGGGGGGCTGAAACCCCTATGTGAGGTAGGGGGGCTGAAACCCCTATGTGAAGTAGGGGGCCTCACACCCCTATGTGAAGTAGGGGGCTGAAACCCCTATGTGAAGTAGGGGGGCTGAAACCCCTATGTGAAGTAGGGGGCCTCACAACACTATGTGAAGTAGGGGGGATGAAACCCCTATGTGAAGTAGGGGGCCTCACACCCCTATGTGAAGTAGGGGGCCTCACACCCCTATGTAACGTAGGGGGGCTGAAACCCCTATCTGAAGTAGGGGGGCTGACACCCCTATGTGAAGTAGGGGGGCTGAAACCCCTATGTAAAGTAGGGGGGCTGAAACCCCTATGTGCAGTAGGGGGGCTGACACCCCTATGTGAAGTAGGGGGGCTGACACCCCTATGTGAAGTAGGGGGGCTGACACCCATATGTGAAGTAGGGGGGCTCAAACCTCTATGTGAAGTAGGAGGCCTCACACCCCTATTTGACGTAGGGGGGCTGAAACCCCTATATGAAGTGGGGGAGCTGAAACCCCTATGTGAAGTAGGGGGGCTGAAACCCCTATTTGAAGTACGGGGCCTCACACCCCTATGTGAAGTAGGGGGGCTGAAACCCCTATGTGAAGTAGGGGGGCTGAAACCCTATGTGAAGTAGGGGGCCTCACACCCCTATGTGAAGTAGGGGGCCTCACACCCCTATGTGATGTAGGTGGGCTGAAACCCCTATGTGAAGTAGGGGGCCTCACAGCCCTATGTGTAGGGGGGCTGAAACCCCTATGTGAAGCAGGGGGGCTGAAACACCTATGTGAAGTAGGGGGCCTCACACCCCTATGTGAAGTAGGGGGGCTGACACCCCTATGTGAAGTAGGGGGGCTGAAACCCCTATGTGAGGTAGGGGGGCTGAAAGCCCTATGTGAAGTAGGGGGCCTCACACCCCTATGTGAAGTAGGGGGCTGAAACCCCTATGTGACGTAGGGGGGCTGAAACCCCTATGTGAAGTAGGGGGCCTCACAACACTATGTGAAGTAGGGGGGATGAAACCCCTATGTGAAGTAGGGGGCCTCACACCCCTATGTAACGTAGGGGGGCTGAAACCCCTATCTGAAGTAGGGGGGCTGACACCCCTATGTGAAGTAGGGGGGCTGAAACCCCTATGTGCAGTAGGGGGGCTGACACCCCTATGTGAAGTAGGGGGGCTGACACCCCTATGTGAAGTAGGGGGGCTGACACCCCTATGTGAAGTAGGGGGGCTGACACCCATATGTGAAGTAGGGGGGCTCAAACCCCTATGTGAAGTAGGAGGCCTCACACCCCTATGTGACGTAGGGGGGCTGAAACCCCTATGTGAAGTAGGGTGGCTGAAACCCCTATGTGAAGTAGGGGGGCTGACACCCCTATGTGAAGTAGGGGGGCTAACACCCCTATGTGAAGTAGGGGGGCTGACACCCCTATGTGAAGTAGGGGGGCTGAAACCCCTATGTGAAGTAGGGGGGCTGAAACCCCTATGTGAAGGAGAGAGCCTCACACCCCTATGTGAAGTAGGGGTCTGACACTCCTATGTGATGTAGGGGGGTTGACACCCCTATGTGAAGTAGGGGGCCTCACACCCCTATGTGAAGTAGGGGGCCTCACACCCCTATGTGAAGTAGGGGGGCTGAAACCCCTATGTGAAGTAGGGGGCTGAAACCCCTATATGAAGTAGGAGGGCTGAAACCCCTATGTGAAGTAGGGGGCCTCACACCCCTATGTGAAGTAGGGGGGCTGACACCCCTATGTGAAGTTTGGGGGCTGACACCCCTATGTGAAGTAGGGGGACTCACACCCCTATGTGAAGTAGGGGTCTGAAACCCCTATGTGAAATAGGGGGGCTGACACCCCTATGTGAAGTAGGGGGCTGAAACCCCTATGTGAAGTAGGGGGGCTGACACCCCTATGTGAAGTAGCGGGCCTCACACCCCTATGTGAAGTAGGGGGGCTGAAACCCCTTTGTGAAGTAGGGTGGCTGAAACCCCTATGTGAAGTAGGGGGCCTCACACCCCTATGTGAAGTAGGGGGCCTCACACCCCTATGTGAAGTAGGGGGGCTGAAACCCCTATGTGAAGTAGGGGGGCTGAAACCTCTATGTGAAGTAGGGGGCCTCACACCCCTATGTGAAGTAGGGGGGCTGAAACCCCTATGTGAAGTAGGGGGCTGAAACCTCTATGTGAAGTAGGGGGCCTCACACCCCTATGTGAAGTAGGTGGCCTCACACCCCTATGTGAAGTAGGGGGCCTCACACTCCTATGTGAAGTAGGGGGGCTGAAACCCCTATGTGAAGTAGGGGGCCTCACACCCCTTTGTGAAGTAGGGGGCCTCACACCCCTATGTGAAGTAGGGGGCCTCACACCCCTATGTGAAGTAGGGGGGCTGAAACCCCTATATGAAGTAGGGGGGCTGAAACCCCTATATGAAGTAGGGGGGCTGAAACCCCTATGTGAAGTACGGGGCCTCACACCCCTATGTGAAGTAGGGGGGCTGAAACCCCTATGTGAAGTAGGGGGCCTCCCAACCCTATGTGAAGTAGGGGGCCTCCCACCCCTATGTGAAGTATGGGGGCTGAAACCCCTATGTGAAGTAGGGGGCCTCACACCCCTATGTGAAGTAGGGGGCCTCATACCCCTATGTGAAGTAGGGGGGCTGAAACCCCTATGTGAAGTAGGGGGGCTGAAACCCCTATGTGAAGTAGGGGGCCTCACACCCCTATGTGAAGTAGGGGGGCTGACACCCCTATGTGAAGTAGGGGGGCTGACACCCCTATGTGAAGTAGGGAGCCTCACACCCCTATGTGAAGTGGGGGGGCTGAAACCCCTATGTGAAGTGGGGGGCCTCACACCCCTATCTGAAGTAGGGGGGCTGAAACCCCTATATGAAGTAGGGGGGCTGAAACCCCTATATGAAGTATTGGGGCTGAAACCCCTATGTGAAGTAGGGGGCCTCACACCCCAATGTGAAGTAGGGGGGCTGACACCCCTATGTGAAGTAGGGGGGCTGAAACCCCTATGTGAAGTAGGGAGCCTCACACCCCTATGTGAAGTAGGGGGGCTGAAACCCCTATGTGAAGTAGGGGGGCTGAAACCCCTATTTGAAGTAGGGGGCCTCACACCCCTATCTGAAGTAGGGGGGCTGACACCCCTATGTGAAGTAGGGGGGCTGAAACCCCTATGTGAAGTAGGGGGGCTGAAACCCCTATGTGAAGTAGGGGGCCTCAAAGCCCTATGTGAAGTAGGGGGCCTCATACCCCTATATGAAGTAGGGGGCTGAAACCCCTAAGTGAAGTAGGGGCCTCATACCCCTATGTGAAGTAGGGAGCCTAATACCCCTATGTGAAGTAGGGGGGCTGACACCCCTATGTGAAGTATGGGGGCTGAAACCCCTATGTGAAGTAGGGGGCCTCACACCCCTATGTGAAGTAGGGGGCTGAATCCCCTATGTGAAGTAGGGGGGCTGAAACCCCTATGTGAAGTAGGGGCCTCACACCCCTATGTGAAGTAGGGGGGCTGAAACCCCTATGTGAAATAGGGGGCCTCACACCCCTATGTGAAGTAGGGGGCCTCACACCCCTATGTAAAGTAGGGGGGCTGAAACCCCTATGTGCAGTAGGGGGGCTTACACCCCTATGTGAAGTAGGGGGGCTGACACCCCTATGTGAAGTAGGGGGACTGAAACCTCTATGTGAAGTAGGAGGCCTCACACCCCTGTGTGACATAGGGGGGCTGAAACCCCTATGTGAAGTAGGGGGGCTGAAACCTCTATGTGAAGTAGGGGGGCTGAAACCCCTATGTGAAGTAGGGGGGCTGAAACCCCTTTGTGAAGTAGGGGGCCTCACACCCCTATGTGAAGTAGGGGGGTTGACACCCCTATGTGAAGTAGGGGGGCTGAAACCCCTATGTGAAGTAGGGGGCTGAAACCCCTATGTGAAGGAGAGAGCCTCACACCCCTATGTGAAGTAGGGGGGCTGACACCCCTATGTGAAGTAGGGGGGCTGACACCCCTATGTGAAGTAGGGGGCCTCACACCCCTGAAACCCCTATGTGAAGTAGGGGGGCTGAAACCCCTATCTGAAGTAGGGGGCCTCACACCCCTATGTGAAGTAGGGGGCCTCACACCCCTATGTGAAGTAGGGGGCCTCACATCCCTATGTGAAGTAGGGGGGCTGACACCCCTATGTGAAGTTTGGGGGCTGACACCCCTATGTGAAGTATGGGGCCTCACACCCCTATGTGAAGTAGGGGGGCTGACACCCCTATGTGAAGTAGGGGGCCTCACACCCCTATTTGAAGTAGGGGGGCTGAAACCCCTATGTGAAGTAGGGGGGCTGAAACCCCTATGTGAAATAGGGGGCCTCAAACCCCTATGTGAAGTAGGGGGCCTCACACCCCTATGTGAAGTAGGGGGCCTCACACCCCTATGTGAAGTAGGGGGGCTGACACCCATATGTGAAGTTTGGGGGCTGACACCCCTATGTGACGTAGGGGGCCTCACACCCCTATGTGAAGTAGGGGTGCTGAAACCCCTATGTGAAGTAGGGGGGCTGAAAACGCTATGTGACATAGGGGGCCTCACACCCCTATGTGAAGTAGGGGGCCTCACACCCCTATGTGAAGTAGGGGGCCTCACACCCCTATGTGAAGTAGGGGGGCTGAAACCCCTATGTGAAGTAGGGGGGCTGAAACCCCTATGTGAAGTAGGGGGGCTCAAACCCCTATGTGAAGTAGGGAGACTCAAACCCCTATGTGAAGTATGGGGCCTCACACCCCTATGTGAAGAAGGGGGGCTGAAACCTCTATGTGAAGTAGGGGGCCTCACACCCCTATGTGAAGTAGGGGGGCTGAAACCCCTATGTGAAGTAGGGGGGGGCTGAAACCCCTATGTGAAGTAGGGGGGATGAAACCCCTATGTGAAGTAGGGGGGCTGACACCCCCCATAAGTAGCTTGTATAGCCTCATCTTCAGCAATGGAGGAATCCCAGGGGCTAACATAACTACGCTTGCGGCGCTTGCGGGGATGGGAATGATGGGAGACATTCATGGGAATGAGGACAGAATAAAGGGAAACTTTAACTAAAGCACAGGGTAATAGGGAGAGGTTAACTACCTGATACAGAATTTCCCTACACAACCAATAGTGACCCCCCACAGCAAAGAGGTATGTGGCAGGTGTCCATATTCGACTCATATGATGCCCATCAAACTACTTCACAGAAGAATTACCTGTGATGGATGAGGTAATATCCCTCCTGAAACTAGACATTGGGAGATAGCATGAGGTATAGGGAGATTCATTCTGAGAACCCTTCGTCAGCACAGCTGAACCATTGTGGTAAATGGGACCAACCCCCACATACCAGCGGAAGTCAGACCCATTAAGCACCAAGGGGTTCTCCGTAATATTTCTCCAGTCAGTTTGCATCTTGGAAAAGTTCATATTACCGGTTTGATTATACCACTTTATCATGACAGAATTACTAGCAAAATGAAAGGACCCATTAAGTACATTATATGACAGGTTACACCTGTTGGAAAAAGCAATGGATGCATTTGTTATCAAACATAAATCAAATATCATATGCGGGTCATCATATATACGCAAAGGGACATGTATCATATTCATCGCTTGCCACGTCTGGGAACAATTTAAAGTTTCATAGCAACTGGCAGAAAAATTATTATTATCTACACAAGCAAGCTGTCCTGCATACTCATTTAAAGGAACCTTTGAAACGTGTACCGGAGCATATGATACACCCTTTGGTAAAGGGGTACATATAATGCAGTCACTAATATTCATGAGATTAACAACATCGAGGACAGTTGATTTCCAGGTATTTGTGAGAGGAAGAGACCTACGGGAACGGTTCAAGGGAGGGGTAGGTAGGGGTGATATGGGAACTGAGGGGGAGGGGTGTAAGGAAATAAATTAAAGAAACCATCCAATAAAAATTGCCAGTAACATAGCAAAATACAAAAAGGCATACTTGAAGGCAGGTTGAGGCATGTTAAAAAAATAAATGTCACTTAAAAGTCCAGGAATAAAGTTCAAGGCACCCAGAGATGGGCTATATGAGTCCAAGTCTGACTAGAATCCAACAAAACAGCAAAAGGGGTTGATGCAGAAACAATATGGGGTCCTGAATAGGTAGGATCTTGCCAGGAACTCCGATGAGGATTTCTGCGATAGACTGTGGTCCCAATTGGAATCAAGGTATCTTTTGGAGGATTCGGGTGTTGGTCACGAATTGCACAGAGTCGGGAGATTTCTGCTAAATCTAAGCGCAGACCTGCAGTGTAAGGAGACAAAGAATCTGGTAAAGAAACAGAAGTTTCAGACAAATTGTATAACAACAAACGTCTTCCGGTACATATTTCATGTGGTGTTAAAGCAACATTTTTCAGTGGGCGATTTCTGAGTTGAAACAAAGCTAGAGGCAAAGCCTGCAACCAGGAAAAACTTTTGTCTGATTGGATCAAACGCAGGGCAGTCTTGAGCAGGCCATTGGTCCGTTCAACGAGACCATTGGAGGTGGGGCGATAGACTGAGACATACTTCCAGTTCAGGTTCACCGCTGTGGAGAAAAGATGTATAAGCTGATTCCGGAAATGAGAGCCATTATCAGAATAAACAGTTCGTGGAATACCAAAGCGGGGAAACAGATGCTGTGAAAAGCATTTGAAAACTTCAAGTGCAGTTTCCTGTTTACAGGGAAAAGCTTCAATCCATTTGGAAAAGGCACAGACACAGACAAGGAGAAATCTGTGTCCATCTACATGGACCTGCATATCTATGAAATCAACATACCAGGAAATGAACGGACCCTGAACAACGGGGAGATGACCTTGCAGAATTTGTTTACCTTTCACGGGAGAGTTTTCTAAACACTGAGGACACTTTTGGCACCATTCCTGCACTCGAGTTTTAAGGCGGGGGTGCCAGAAAACTTCAGAGACCTGTGCACTCACGCTGGAAGCTGGTGCATGAGAAACAGAGTGCAGCAAGAGACACAGTTGTTGTAGGGACCAAAAGGAAATACAAACTTTCCCGGAAGGGTGGACCCACAAATTTTTATGATCGGAGCACCCTAACAATTTCCATTTCTGCACTTCATCCTGCGCAAGATTTTGTTGATAATCATGAAGTGAAGGTAAGGGATACGTTTTTGCTCGTGTAGTAACTAAAATGGGGACAGTATCTGTAACTTGTCTAACTGCTTCATCTGCTAGTGCATTTCCGAAATGTAAGAAACCATAATGTCGGGAATGGCCGGGGACCCAGTTGCAAGAGGTTAGAATACCTTTCTGACAGCGTTTCAGTAACAGGTCATACAGGTCATCAGTGACTTGTGGACAAGCTGACTACTAGATGAGGTAACAAATCCCCGCTGCAACCAAATCTGGAGGTACTCCCCACACAATTTTTGAACATACTGTGAGTCAGTGTAGAAAATCAGGGGCGTTTCCGGACGTTCTTCTAGGACTGCTAATATGGCGCACAATTCGGCTGCCTGGGCCGAATATCCTTGATCCGAGTCCAGAGCATACTGTAGGCGATGCTCAGAGACTCCATCTGGGGTCACTAGTACAGCAGTAAAACCCACAGCACCCTTCTGTTCCGATCCATCAGTGAACCATATTTCACTATCTGGTGGCATTTTAGAAGGGGGCACCATGATGGACAAAATTTCCTTATAGGATGAGTCACATACTGGGGTATGAACATCTACTGCTGTCTGTAGTCAACTGAGTGGGCACGTGGAGGCAGTGAGGGGACGAAAAATCACTCCACTGTTCAAGATAGATGCACAGGCTTGCTGTAGTTTTGTCGGGGATAAATGTAAGGTGTCTTTATTTAGAATAGCCTTCAATTCAATGGACTGATAGAGAATCAGGGTAGTGGGGGTGAAAATAGACAAAACTTTCTTTATCGCTGCTGCGACCACAATGACTAATTTCTCAAGATCAGGCAGGGGAAGTTCGGTACATCCGAAAGTGCCTGACAAGAACGCTAAGGTAGAAACCCTGTCCTGAAATAGTATGGCTGCCCAAGCCTGAGAACCTGTCACTACCATCAATTGAAAGGGTTTGTGATGATTCGGTAAATGTAAGGCTGGAAGACACTTTAAATCTTCCAAAATAGAGTGGAGCATGCTTACATCGCAAGGGTCTAAAGTAATTTTGTCAGAATTTTTTACACCGCCCTTCAAGTAAAGGCGGAAACAAAGGGTCCGAGAACTAAAAGCTGGGATCCAATTTCTGCAAAAATTTAGCATGCCCAAAACAGATCGCAATTCCCTAACAGTGCCAGGTATAGGGATCTGTATACAATGTTGAATAGTCTTATCTCCCACCTGAATGGATCCTTGGCTTAAATGGAACCCCAAAAAGGTAACTGTTGTCTGCACGAGTTGTGCTGTCTCTGCATTAAGTTTGTACCCTTTCTCATGCAGTTCCTGTATTAACTCCTGTGTGTATTTCTGCATTTGTTGATAGTCTGACCCAGATAGCAAAATGTCATCTACATATTGTAACAAACACATCTCTCCAGGGAGATGTGAATTGAACTCCTGTAAATCTTGTGAGAGAATCTGGGAAAAGATACTGGGGCTATCGACATACCCCTGGGGTAGTCATGTCCATTGGTAATGTACTTGATCAAAAAGAAAAGCCAATAAGGGTCTAGAATCAACATCAATTTCTACGCTAAAAAAGGTGTTTTTCAAATCTAATACTGTAAAATATTTGTACAGTTGTACTGTATTTAATGTGGTGGCTGGGTTTGCAACTGCAGGAAACTGAGTTTCCACAACTTGATTCAGTGCACGAAGATCATGCACAATTCGCCACTTACCATTAGGTTTACTAACTGGAAAAAGAGGGGTATTAATATGCCGAAGTACTGTGTTCTATGATACCATGTAGTTTGAGTTGATTAATTTCTTCTCATGCATCCTCTATAGCTGCCTGCTGTAAGGGGTACTGTGGCAATTTCGGATCCTCTTTTCCTTGTTTTAATCGTATGTGAACCGGTGTACCGCGTACTCGGCCATAAGGGCTAAGGAGGTAAGTGCCAATTTCACTTATTCCTGCGGACTGAAATGCTCCTGCTACTAAGGTGACTTGGGCTTTTACAATTAAATCTCATCCCATCAAATTTATGGGACAGTGAGGGGCATACAGAAAACTATGGAAGATGGCAAATTGTGGCCCTTCCACCCAAATTGGATTAGTCACGGGGGTTTTTACTGGCTTACCATCAAACCCAGTGGTCATTACACTGTCTCTGCCAAAGGTTCCACCTATGGGCATGGTGTTCAGGACAGAAAGTGTAGCTCCAGTATCAATTAGGAATTTCATTGCTTGGTCATTCAAAGTTAATTCAATATGGGGTTCCTCTGTTCCCAGCACCACCTGCATATTATATATACCTAGTCATTGCCTATCTTCCCTATTGCCATAGCCTGTCCTATTTGGGGGCTGCCAGGTAGGGTATTGCCGCAGCCTCGCAAACGGTGGTGGACCTTGGTCATACCCTCTCCACCCTCTTGGTGGGGGAGCATGACAAGACCGTTGCAGGTGACCTTTATCACCGCATTGCCAACAAGTGAAATCTCTCTCTCTGTCCTGCCTCTGTCTGGGGAAGGACCGTGGTTCCTGACCCGTGGGCTGACCACGCTTTTGAACATTCAAAACTCGCATCAATTGTCTACATACATCATCAGAATCACTATCTGCACTACTGTCACTTTCGTATTCGTTAATCTCATCTATTTGTTTATCCAGGTCTTTCACTTTTTGCCGTAAAGCCTTTATCAGCTTCTCATCAGCGGCAGATCTGCCGGCCCATTCTCCCTTCTTTTTTTTCCTGACCTATTTCTTTCAATTGCAAATTAAATAGTCGAGCTTGTGCAGCCTTTCTATCCCTTTCTGGTCTAGTCAATTCTTCCTCAGCTTGTCTGACAAAATGGAAAATATGTGCCTGTTGTTTTTGCCATGGTTCTGATTCTAACGCTACTATGTTTTTTATCTTTAACTGGATGGGCAAGGGTAAGGTATTGCACAGAGTCTGAAAAAACATGAGAGACATGTTAGGGTCATTATGGGGTACACCCATCTGTGCTTCCCACAAATCTTGGAATTTAGCTAAATAAGCACTAATATCTTCCCCTACTTTAAACTGCATTGAGGTGAGGGGTCCCATACTTCGTTGGGTGGGGTATATATCTCTCAGTGAATCCCAGACCAAATTGCGATAGGGGTTAAATAAAGCCCCATCATGGCCGGGCTGATGTACCATAACCCCCCCCCCCCCCCCGATGTTAGCATTTTGAAAAACTTGATTAGCCGCATTGTTTCCCAAAATCCGAGCTAACAATGCTTTTACATCCCCAATTGCTAAAGTATAACCTGCTGTTAATCGTTCAAACTTTTGTATCCATGCCCCTGCTCCTTGGTTTAAAGGGGGAAGCTTTTCTAACAGATTAGTCATGTCGGTGAAACTCCAGGGAATATATATTTGTTGACCTTGGGGAGGAACATGCCGCACAGGAAACACCATATGAGCAGGTAGTTTTGGATTATTGGGATCCTGTCCTTCATACTTTTCCCATACCCTCAACCCTGCTTCCATATACTTATAGTCCCATTGTGGATCTCCCTCCCCTCCACGGATACATCTACGAGCTAGGTTTAAATCTCTAGTATCCAGTGATCCTTGTTCTGGCCAAATTCTCATTTGTGGGGCGCATGACGAGGTCCATCCATGTAGGTTGGAACTCCAACGATATACGTAAAATCCTTCACCTTCTTCTTCATTAAAAACAAAATCTACAGGGGTTTTCTTAGGTTGAAATGTTTCTTTAGATCTCTGTATGGGCAGTAAGTGATAATCATGGGCTTTGGCCGTCCGGTTCATAACATTCTGCATACTTTCATGTGGTCGCTTAGAGAAATGATCGAAAGCCCACTGACCTTCCATTAAATGAATACTACCAGGGGATTTGTCCGCTGACATCACGGGAAACCTATCACAATTAATGGAGTCAAGAACAGAGGGAGTGGAATGTACTTGGGATTGATTACCCCCTATGGCTCCAGCAATGACTGGTCACACACCAGGGGCTCAGGGCTTGCATCAGGGGTCAAATGTAATTTACCTGCTACCTGGACCCATCCTGTATGCTGTTCCCGGCGGGGAGATGCGGACCGGGATCTTCTACGTGGTTGGGAGTTATTATTTCGCATTATGTCTTCCAATTCCCGATGGGGATATAGTGGATTACATGGGGGAGTCTCAATAAGAGATGGTGCTTTTATCTCATCCCAGTAGCTAACTCTTTCCTTGTGTTTTTCTGCTGGTCTTTTATCTTTAGTTTTATCTTTAGATTTGTCCCCTAATTCTGTCTCCTTGGGGTCTAGATCTATGGAGGGGTCGGAGTAGCCTATCGCTGCCATTGTACGACTCTCTGTCATCCAATAGGGGGGAGGATCGTCACTGCTGAGTGTGTTTGGGTCTACCTGCTTCATCCACATGGAAATGTATCTTAGATGTTTTAATTGACTGGCATTGGTCTTATGAAACAAAACATAATCCCTAATTTTTACTAAACAACGACCATCAAAGGACCCCTCCGGTGGCCAGCCGAGAGGAGTTCCAGGAGCAGCGCTCCATTTTGCCCATTTAAGGCAAACTTTCAATATTTCCTTTCCTACCTAATAAGGGATTATCTCTCATCATCCGTTCAACCGGAGTCACTGGGGAAACTTGGTTTATCATTATGTCCTGATTGCCATCTTTCTTTCTCCTAAACAGAGACATGATGCTTACGTGCAACCTTTATTTAAGGATCTTAATATCCAACCTCTTTATCTACAGAGGAAGGTCGGTGCACGAAATGTCCAGGACACCTGTCAAACAAGAATTCACTTCGTTCAAGCCCAGCCAATCTCCTCGCGGAGGTATGGAACCGTGAGCAAGAACACACACACGCTTCGTGTCAGACGACACATACAGTCTCAAACACTTATCATTCAGCAAATTTTTCTTACACTTTATTCATATAACAAAACAAAACTTAAACAACACTTACCAAGCTTGGTTAAAAATAGTTAAACTCACGACGGCGTCTTCACAGCCGCCGTCTTCCTAGGGGATCCGTCACTCACTTCTTTTCATCTGGTCTCTACTACGCACCGGGAACGTACCTCCCTCTTCTTTCTTGAGGGGAATCCAAATCTTTAAATTTGTATCTTGGTCATAAAGACCCACCCGTACCCCAAAATTAAGGGGTGTTCCCGGGTTTCGGCACAACTTTGTGAGGCCCTGTTACCCACAAAATAGACCACAACCTAATTATCACTATTTTCCTGTAAAGTCCAGATCCAAAAGTCAGTACAGGTGCAATCAGAATCTCTGTTTATTAGATAACTGATGGACAATACAGGCAGATAAGGGAAGAGAGTTTCTATCGAGCACTAGGCATCTCCAGAATATCTCCTCCCCTGAGTACAATAATCATGCTACATATATACATTCTTTGCTTCCGTGTATACAGCTTCTAAGTCCATTCCTCTTTGTGCCTTCTCCCCCCTCCCTTCGTTTCCTGTTATTGACTTTTCTGTCCCCTCTTTGTTCCTGTTTCAACATCCCCCAGGCCCCCCTCTTGTCTGGTACTTACCCACTGTCAACCACCTGCTGTCTTCAGAGCTAAAGGGCTCAGCATATACTTCGTCACTTCAGCTATGTCAGCTTATGGTTTCCTGTGTTCTTTGCACAAAGCCTCTGCATGTCTATGTCTGGACTCTTCATTTCAGACATATGCATTGCTAAGGCCTGTGATATTTCCTTATATGGTTCCTCCTTATGCTGGCCTGGTTCTTCCTGCTCACAATATAGCAGCCTGGTTGACATATATTTTTATTAGAGCAGACATTTATCAGGGCCATTGAGTGATTATGAACCAGGAACATATCCCTAACCCCTACCAACCAAATACCATGAAAAACATTATGTATATGGTTAAAGTCAAGTAAGCATACCCTGTTCCTTATCTTTATT
The DNA here is from genome assembly GCA_033557465.1 of Ichthyophis bannanicus. NCBI lineage: Eukaryota > Metazoa > Chordata > Amphibia > Gymnophiona > Ichthyophiidae > Ichthyophis > Ichthyophis bannanicus. The sequence continues at coordinate 334,424,622 of CM066035.1, forward strand.
GTAGAACATTGCTTGTTCATTGTAAACGTTGTTTGATTTGTTTAAAGTTCTATGTAAACCGCTTTGAAATCTGTGAACAGCAGTATATAAATCCAGCCAAATTAAATAAAGATAAAAATAAAAATAAATTAACTCTATTAATATTTCAGAGACAACAAGTGGTTTTGACTGAACAGTGGGCTAAATTACACAAAGGAATCCACGTCTCTGCCATGCATCCAGGCTGGACTGATACACCAGGTAACTGAAGGGGCTACTTAAACAGAATGGCATAAGAACATAAGATATTGTAACTAGATGAAAAGTTATAATGAAATAAAATACCTGGTGGAGGTAGCAGCGTTCCAAGAAGGGCAATGGTGGCCAGGATCTTTTCTTTCCCCTCCTTGCTGCAGAGAGAGGAAAGGCTGGCCCAGGAATTGGTGGTCATTTTTTAAAAAATGTGCATTGGGCTTGGCTGTTTAGCCATGGTGTGGGTCTGCAATAAAAAAAAAAAAAAAGAAGGATTCTGGTTAGAGCCGGGTCTGGTTTTAAGTTCAGCAGCCAGGGGTTTTAAAAATAAAAATAAGGGATAGATGCTGAGACAGGCTGAGTACCATGGCTGACTTCGGGCCTGATCTGCAGGCCTGTGAAGAGAGAGAGGAGGTGGGGGCTGTGATCGGGGAGCTGTGAGTAACCGTGGCTGTCTCCCATCACTGTAGGAGGAGGGATGAAGCATCGAGGGGAGCCGCGGTTACCGCTGTTGACCCTGATGTAGAAGGAGGACTGAAAAGTTACCACGGCTGGGCACATTGTGGTTGGGGGGGGGGGGGCCGGGAATGCACGTTTGGGCCGAGAAGACCTCGATAGGAAAGGGAAAGGCCTAGCATGAAGAGAAGAGGTAGGATAGGCCTCGATAATGTGGATTAGGCCAGAGGCAAAAGAGAGCACAGAGGCACATATGGACCAATGGGGTCCTGATAGTGGGGAAAAAAAAGTAAATAGAGGCTTGTGGTCTGCCAGGCGTATCATGAAGGGGTGGAACTGGCCTTAAAGGGGCCCTGCCCTAGAGTTAAATGGCCAAAATTAATAAAAATGGATTTTAAAGGGAGAGAGAATGAGGGGATGGGCAGGAGAGAAGAGGAAAGCTCCTGTGGGAATTTTAATGGAGTTTTGAGCCTGTTTAACTGCAGATTCAGGGAAATGGGATAAAATGAATAAAGAAGGCAGGATGGAGTCTAGGAAAGGTGAGGGAGGAGTATAAAGTGCTGGAAAATGGTTTTAAAGAAGTTCTGTGGTATAATTTTATGGCAATTTGCATAAGTTGTAATTGAGGAAATCAAAAAATTTTTTGAAGTTTTAAAAGTATGAAAAGTGTGCCGTTATCAAAATAACTTTAATGACGTATAAATGGATGGTTATAATTGTTTTAGTTGTAAAAACTGAAGGTTTTATGTATGGAAAGTGCTTGTATGATAGCTGTGGAGGAGGGATTCCAATTGGCTACTTTGTTGCAGTGTGACACAGCTGTTATTGATGCAGTTTAGTCAAAATCTCTCATTGAGGATGCTGAGGGGAAATGACAAGTTGAAAAATCTTTGCTGGGGTTGGGAATTAAAGGAAAGTTAATGGGCTTTCTAAAAAAGGGATTTAGTGGTAAAGAGTAGAAACCCCTCAGGATTATTTGACGACATCACTGGATATAGGGACATGGATTAGAATGAACATTAGTGACTATGCCTGAGGAGAGTCAGTTGGTGGTGGTTGAATGAGTGATGTGTTGGGATGTTTAGTGGCCTAGGCCTCTGAATGTGCTGGAAAGTGTGGAATTTGGAAGTTTGGTGAAGAGTGAGAGAGAGTTAAATGTGATGTGACAGAGTTTGAGTGGTTTTAGATGATGCCTTTTCTGGAAAATTAGAGAACTGGGAGTGGAAGTTAAGAGAGAGCTGAGAAAGAGAGCTAGGAAGAATTAAATCTGAGGCATTTCCATTTGAAGCCTCAAATTAAATAAATAGGAGGGTATTTAAATATGTTTTTCTAATTTTTGAGATAAGGTAAGTTTCCAGTCAGAGGAGTAGGAAAGGGGTCAAAAGAGGCCCTCCTATACTAAAATGAAGGAAGAGGGAGGGGAATAAAAGTCGGGCTGGAGTAGGGTTAAGGAAGTTTTCTTTGGGAAAGTTAAATTGGGGTGTAAAGACAGTGGTAAGAGGGAAAAGTGTAGAGAAGGATGATAGAGAATAGAGATCTTTTTAGGGTAAAATTTCTTTCTAGAGGGTTTCAGGGAAGGAACTGAAGGTAGAATTTTAGAGAGAAAGTGAACAAGTGAAGTGAGTGTGTTTTGAGTTGAGAGTGGATGTGGTTGGATGGGTTAGTAAGATGGTTCAGTAGCGTGTTGGAGAGTTAAGAGTGAACAAGTTGTATGTGTCTCCCACCAAATTAAATAAATAGGAGATTATTATAGAATATATTTCCAGGCTTACTAGCCTCAGACTGCTTGTAAGCAGCTATCTGATTGAGAGATTTCCCTTAGTATAGGGAGGAGTGGTCTAGTGGTTAGGACAAGGTACTTTAGGCCGGAGGGCCGGGGGTTCAAGTCCCACCTCGGGACAACAATCTCAGGCCAGAGGGACTGGGATTTCTAGTCCTATAGGCACTCCTTGTGGTCTTGGGCAAGCCACTTAACCCTCCATTGCCCATGTTCCCTATAAGTATTAGCATATGTGTCTCATATCCCCTCGTGTTAAATGTATCCCCCAATTGACCGCTTTGACCTGGTGAAAAGCGGGATATAAATACAGCTAAATAAATAAATAAATAGAGGTGGGAGGAGTGATAGTATAGAGAACCAAAAGTGTAGTTATACTTGCAAGAGAAAACAAGAAAAGAAGAGACAAAGAGATCCTGTTATCCGGTGTTCTGCTGGGCCCTAACGAGAAGACAAATGAAGGATAAGTAGCTACTCACCATACATAAACTGAGTTACCATTAATTGAGCTCAATTATTGCTTTAGTTTGTTCAGTGGGTTGTCCAACCAAAACTAAGACAAGTACACATTTCATGTTTCCATAATTTGTTTAAAGCAAAATTGTAAAATTCCATACCATTCTTTGTTTAAACATTTGGGAAATGTCCATCCATACCTATACACCCCTTGGACTCTGACATTAATATATCTTTTTTGTAACATCTATTTATCTGGTCCTATCCTTTTAATTTATATTATTTTTCCTACGTGGGTTCCCTCTCTTCCACAGAGTGGGTTCACCAGAGGGACTTAGTGTAATTCGCAGACCATCCCCTCGGATAGTATCAACTCGAGGTACCATGTTCACTGTGACATTGCATCAAGGGTAAAGTAGAGTTGGTGCTTCCTAGGCTGGGCAGTTGCAATATGTGATACTGGGTCAGGCCAAGGGTCCATCAAGCCCAGTGTCCTGTTTCCAACAGTGGCCATTCAAGGTCTCAAGTACCTGTAGAGTTCCCTGAGGTATACACATTCCATGCTGCTTGTTCCAGGGGTAAGTAGAGTATTTCCCCAGTTCTCGTTAATAATGGTTTATGGACTTTTCCTTCAGGAACTCATCCAAACCTGCTTTGAACTGAGCTACACTAACAGCTTTTACTACATCCTCCGGTAATGAATTAGAGTTTGATTGCATACTGGGTGAAAAAAATATTTTCTCCGATTAGTCTTAAATGTGCCACATTATGTTTTCTACTGAGGTCTTAAGCCTCTGAAGAAGACTCAGTCTAAATGTGTGTAGGGTTGACCTGCTAGACACTTGAATAAAGGAATTGCTGTTCTCCATAGTGTGTCGTAGTACCTGCTCCTTTTTGCTCTTCTGACACTGCAGGTTTGTGGTCTTTGTTGCTGTCTTACTGGGATTTATACAGTAATTTCCCTATAGTCATTTCATTTCATTTTCATTTCATTTATTAAAATTTGATATACTGCCCCTCATGGGGACATCAGGGCGCTTTACAATATTAAAAACATAAAATAAAATATCAAAGGCAGAAAAGAACTCCAGAGTATAATAGGAAAGAAGAGACAAGAAGACACAAGGACGGGCTGAGGGAGGGAAAGAAAAGGGACACCCAAAGACTTCCGAGGCTCAGGGGAGGTATGAAACGTCAGTGAGATTCTGGTAGTAAATTAAATGCTGAACAGAACAAATGTGTCTTAAGATGTATCTTGAGCTTACAATAAGATGTCTCTAAACGGAATGAAGGCGGCAAGTTACTCCATAGGGAGGGGGCCAGAAAATAGAAAAGCTGCATGATGAGAAGCTTCCAGGTGTGCTTGAGAAGGTGAAGGGAGATAAAGTCTCTCTCCTTTTACTAAATAATAATAATAATAATAATTTTCATTTGGAATCACATCCCCTACTGTCTGAGGGTCTTTTTGGGCTGTAACAAGAATTAGATCAGTGACTTCTCGACACAGTGACAGTTTTGCCCTGGATGTCCTGTCTGTGCTTAGCTCACTGCTCAGGAAAACACAGGTACGAAAGCAACTGTAACAGCCTCCCCTCTTCTGTGCTAGCACCAGGCAAGTTCCATTATGTACCTGTTTAAGAACCTGGATTGGCCACTGTTGGAAACAGGATACTGGGCTTGATGGACCCTTGGTCTGACCCAGTATAGCAGATCTTATATACATTCAGGTATATGACGGAGCATTGTGACATGCCCCAGTGGGAAGGGGCTGACCTGTAGCATTTACTGTAATTGGGTCATAGATTGTGCAGTGATCTTTCTCTGCAGGGTCACAGGTTTTGATTCTGTTCCTCAGTGTACTGAGTTAAGCTTCGATATGCTGTGCATTGTATAGTTGAGCTGCTCTTTCCACCCAGTAAGGTTGTTGGAATTTTCAGTTTCTAATATGAAGCACCCAGTTCTGTCCACATGTTGAGAATAGGAGTAGAGGGTTTTCCCTTCATTGCAATTTCCTGTATGTCATTCCTTTTCCTAGTTACTGGGATCCCAGCCCCTTTTTCTTGACCACCTCATTTCCCTGTCTTTTGTGGAATATGTACAGACCTGGACCCAGCTTGTGAACAAATTTATTTATTTATTTATTTATTTAGACGGATTTAATATACCACTTTATCATTAAATCAAAGCAGTTAGCACATCAATCAGGAGGACGTGTAGAGTTAGAAAACATGCAGTGGATACATAGACATGAGTGGTGTGGGATGTGGTGTGAGAGATTTGCTGGTGAGCTACCGGTATATACATACAAGGCTGGTGAGCTATATTCATAGTGAGCTATGAACATGGTCTATATACAATTAGTAGGGGCTGCGTGTGTTGGAGAAGGCTGGAATCTGGTTCAAGTGAAATCCTTGTAGTGTTCTGTGAAGAGTGTTGTTTTAAGGAGTTTTCTGAAGTCCTTGAGGTCCGTGGTTGATCTCAGATTGTCGGGGAGAGAGTTCCATAGTGCGGGCGCCGCCAGGGATAGTGCTCTTCTTGAGGTGTCCCGTCTTGTTTTAGCGAGTTCTTTGGGGGTGCTGATGGTGTCAGAGGTTCCCTTTCTTCTGGGTCTGGTGCTTCGGTCAGCTTTGATGAGAGCTAGCAGGCTGTTAGCTGAGAGGTTCTGTTTTATTTTGAATATGTTTAGTAGTACTTTGTATCGGATTCGGGAGCTGATTGGGAGCCAGTAGAGGCGGTACAGGATGGGTGTAATATGGTTGTGTCCCGAGCAGCCTTTTATTATGCGGGCGGCGGTGTTCTGTGCTAGCTGTAGGGGTCAGAGGGCTTGTTTTGAGAGCCCAAGATAGATGGGGTTGCAGTAGTCTCTAGTGTAGGAGTGATGAGAGCTTGACAGACCGTTCGAAAGTGGTCCTGTGCAAGAATGGGTTTGAGACGCCTGATGGTTCTCATTTTGAGGTAAGCGTTCCTTGTGGTTCTGGCAATGTGGGATTGTAGGTTCAGGTCCTTGTCGAGAGTCACTCCGAGGTATTTCACGTCAGGTATTTCACTTCAGTAGACTGAATCTTCCTACTGCAAAGATATGGACCAAGGACTCATATCTCTTTAGTGGAAACTTGCAAAATTCCACCTATAAAACTAGTCCTGTAATGCATTTACAGTGTTTTTTACCTAGCAAAAAAAGTACAGATAGTCATATGCAAGGCTGTCCCTTAATGAGTAAGGTGAGCACCCAGGGACCCATCCCCTCATCAGTCATGCTCCTTGCAACCTACCACAGAGTCTATGAAAAGGCAGCATTACAAATATTACACCTGTCAGTAGAACACAACTCTTGTTGCATAAAAAGAACAAGCTACACAGGAACTGCATACTCACAAAATACCTCACCTTCAACAAATATGTAAAATATGAGCAGAATCTTACCAGATACATAATAAACAATCATATTAGAAACAAAAAGCCCAGACAAAAAGCTTAACTGGAAACCTCAAGAAGCCAGACTCTACATGTAGTGCAATACTAGACAAAAAGAAGCAGATATGCACGTTCTCTGATACTTTGCAAAATACAAAACTATCAGAGACATTGTACATTTAGATTCCCAAAGCTGGCATATTCAAATCACTCCACCAAAACTCAAAACGTTTTCTATGTTCATTGCCTAGACAGTTCAACCTCTGTAGCCCATGTCAAAAAAACACCTATCTTGGGGGTTCTACTTGCTTCCATTTTTGAGCTATAATTGAGCTATAATTGAATTGCAATAACAATCAGATGAATTCACTTTCCCTCCCCCTTCGTGACACCCGCAGCATCTCACTTCAATAAGGCCACTTCCACTTGCATGGATTTTTTTCAATTCTTTCCCCATAAATTGTAAACCTCTATCACAAAACCTGTGTATTAATGGGAATGTCCAGTATGCAAAAAATGAACCTACCTGCCCACAGTTCCTCCAAGATAAATTAAGATGCCTTCCTGAACATCCCTACCAGATCCTCAGGTGTTTAATGCTACTAGAAAAGCATGTTAAAGCTATTTTCCACTATATTACTGGCAGTCATCAGGGTCTAGCACCCCCCTGCAACCTATAAATCGTCACCCCTCCCTCATTATTATTAATCTTGGTTGCACCCTACCCTCCTTTTTCCCAAAACCGCTTTGTGAATTCTTTTCAAGCGATATTAGTATTTCTCCTTCAAATCCAGTGTTGTAAGAAAATTGCAGCAAAAGAGCAAATGCATAATCAAAATAAAAATACTTAGCATCATACAAACAGGCTGTGATAGTCAAAAAAAATCTGATTCTGGTCATCTCACTAACAACATCATAAACATTCTCCAGTGCCAGGCATATTGTGAACTAATATAAAATACTGCAAAAGTCACTGAAAATCTACATGTCAAATCTACCATATCATAGTAGTATACACTTACAAAATTCATACAATAAGGGGCCTACCCAGAAAAAAGCAGCACTTCAAATACTGTAATGGGCCCAAAACCTCCATACACCTATTTGAAAAGCCGTACAAGTCAAATTACTATAGTACAGATCCCTACGTACAAACTCCATGTTAATAGAACACCTGGCCTTGGTCACACACTCAGAACACAGACCCTCACAAAGTATAGAATAAGTGACCACAACCTAAAGTAAAAATAAAATATGTAGGCAAAAATTAAACTGAAATCCCAAGAAGACAGACTCTGCATGCTGTGCCACACCAGATAAGAGATGCAGTTCCCCATACTGTGTAAAATATAAAGATAGCGCAAAGTCCATTCACTAAATTGAAAATAAAATTCATTTTTCTACCTTTGTTGTCTGATGATTTTTGATCATGCTGGTCTTGATCTGAGGTTTCTGTTTTCCTCTGTTTTCTCTTAACTCTTTTTCTATGGTCTATAGTCCATCTGCCATTTCTTGTCTCTCCTTTTGCTTTCTTCATTTTCTTCCATCAGCCTTTTTCCAGTCCCAGTAACTCTCCCCAGTATCAGCCCCCTTTACTGCCTCCCCCACCCAGTACCTTCCAGTATCATCCCCCTTGCATACCAAGCACCACCACTGGTGTCTATTCCCTTTTAGTCCCCCTCCTTCTCCATCATCCAGTCCCAGTGTCAGTTCCCTTGTAATCACCCTCTCCTCTGTCCATCTGCCTTCCAGTGCCATCCCCGGGTGTCAGCTCCCTTCAAGCCTCCACCTTCCCTCCAGCCTCCTCCTTCCCCTCTTTTCCACTCCCTTCCAACCCCCATGTGAACTCCATTCTAGCCCCCACCTTCCCCCTGTCAGTTCTCTTTCAGCTCCCCTCCTATTATGCAGCCATCTTCCAGCCCCATCCCCAAGTGTCTGCTCCCTTCCATCTCCCTCCCTGTGTTTGCTCCCTTCCAGCTCCTCCCCGTGTCTGCTCCCTTGTAGCCCCCTTGTCTGCTCCCTTTCTGTCCCTCTCCATGTCTGCTCTATTCCAGCTCGCCCCCGTGTTTGCTCCCTTTCAGCTCCGCCCCTCCGTGTCTGCTCCCTTTCAGCTCCCCCCCCCCCCGTGTCTGCTCCCTTCTGGCTCCCCCCTCCCCCACCGTGGCTGTTCCCTTTCAGCTCCCCTCCTCCCTTGTCTGCTCCGATTTGTCCTTCAAAAAAGAAAGCAGCCTCGGGAACATTTCTGTTCCCATGGCTCTGCTAACTTTTAAACTGCTGAGTCACGGAGTTTCTAAAGGCAAAAATAAGTATTTCCTGCAATACGTGGGGGAGACCAGACCTCCAAAAAGATATATACAGAATGGAGTTGGTACAGATGGTGGCTACCAAAATGGTCAGTGGGCTTCGCCATAAGGCATATGGGGAAAGACTTAAAGATCTCAATATGTTATTTTGGAAGAAAGATGGAAGAGGGGGAGATATGAGATGTTTATATACCTCCATGACATAAATGCATAAGACTGAAAGAACTCTGCAACAAATGGGCATAGGATGAAGGTTAAAGGAAATAGACTCAGGAGTAATATGCGGAAATATTTCTTTATGGAAAGAGTGGTAGATTATTATTATCTACCTTCCGCTCCCAACTTAAAACATACCTCTTCACTGAACACTTTGGCAATAGCGTAACTTCAACTGTCACTGATACAACTCAATAACCACCTCTCTTTCTCAACTATCCCACCACTAAAACCTGCCAACCATGTTCACCCTACTAAACCTACCTCTAACATGATGGCGTCTTGCCATTAACAACATGCAAATAAGTTTTTAGTTGAAGAATGTTAGACTGTTAAATTGTTAATTGCTGTTTTATCACTTGTTATATTGTAAATCTGCTTCATGTATCTGTTGTTCATTTGTAAACCGCTATGATTACCTGAAATAGCGGTATAAAAAACCCACAAAAATAAATAAATAAATAAATTATTATTATTATTAAACATTAATAGAGCGCTACTCACCACGCGTAGTGCTGTACACATATGAAGATAGGTCCTACTCATTAGAGCTTACAATCTAATCAAGACAAAGAAGAGTAGGGGAGGGAGACAAACAGCAAAGGAAACACAAGGAACAGAAGATTAGGAACCAAAGGCAGCCTTAAACAGGTGAGTCTTCTCCGGGCTCCCCTGTCAGATGACATCTTAGAGCTTTCCCCTTTTGCCTCACCTGCTCTGATTGGTTGATCCGTTCTCTTCACTGGTAGCGGGCGTGGAGGTTTTGGGGGGGAGGGGGGATAATAGGGTGGGGTTGGGGGGAGGGTGGGGGATTGGTAGGTGGGGGGGTAGGCAGAACGCTATGAGAGTCCTCCTTGCTGATACTTGGTGAGCTGGCGAGGGGGGGGGAAAGAGGGGGGGGAAGGAAACACAACAAGAAAACAACAAACAAAACAAAACACACCCAAAACAAAAAAAAGAGGGGATGATTTGCTGGATTATTATTTGATGTTTGCACTTCTTGCATTGTTACCTTCTGCTATTGTATTATGCATATAATGTATGAGACTTTTGTGTGCCTTGTCTCTATTTGCTGCCTTTCAATAAAAAAAAAAGAGGTGAGTCTTTAGAGATTTGAAGGGGGGGGTGATGAAGCTTAATTAACAGCTTCAGGAAGAGAGTTCCAAGCATAAGGAGCTGCAAAGTGAAAGGACTGAAGTCTGGAGTTAGCAGAAAAAGAAAAGGGCAAAGATAGGAGCAAGCTTGAAGAATGAAGTTCACGAGGAGGGGAGTAGAGAGTTTTGAACTAATTGAAGTGGAGAGAGATGACTTAGAGGGAGTCCAGTAAAAAGAAGGTTGCAATAGTCAAGGTCGGAAGTAATTAAAGATTGGACAAGCATTCGTGTAGTGTTAACAGAGAGGAAAGGACGAATTTTATAAATATTATAGATAAAGAAAATCAGGTTTTAGCAGTCTGTTGTATATGTGCAGAAAAGGAAAGAGAGGAATTAAAGATAACACCAAGGTTATGGGTGGAGGCAACAGGAAGGAGAAGGTTGTTATCAACAGGGATGGAGAACAAAGGAAAAGGAGAAGAGGGTTTGGGAGGAAAAATAAGCAATTTAGTTTTATTCATATTAAGTTTTAAATGGCGGTGACACATCCAGATGGCAAAGAAAGCCAGGTAGAAATACGGGTCTGCAATGCATGGGAGATAGATTTGAGAATCATCGGCGTAGAAATGGTATTGAAAACCATGTGCAGAAATGAGAGAGCCAAAGGATTGGGTGTAGAGAGGAGTAACGGACCCAAAACAGACCCCTGGGGAACACCAACAGAGAGTGGAATTAGGGAAGAGTAAGAACCATTAGAAAAAGCACTAAAAGAGCGGCGGGAGAGGTACGATGAGAACCAGGACAAAACAGAGCCTCTAAAACCAAGCGAAGACAGTGTATCGAGAAGAAGGTGGTGGTCAACAGTGTTAAATGCAGCAGAAAGGTCAAGAAGGATAAGGATTGAAGAAAGACCCTTAGATTTGGCTAGAAACAAGCTGGACTGAAGGGGTAGGAGAGCATGAGAAGATAGAAAATCAAAGCAATGGTGAAGGACAGCATGCTCAAGAAGCTTAGAAACAAATGGAAGAAGGGATATTGGATGATAGTTAGAAAGAGAGGTAGGATCGAGGGAAGGATTCTTGAGTAGAGGGGTGATCCCAGCATGTTTGAAGGCAGCAGGGATAGAAGCAGTGCAAAGAGAAAGGTTAAGAATATGAAAAATGGACATGGTGGAAATAGAGACAAGAAGGTGGAAAGAGATGGGGTCAGAAGAACAGGCAGTAAAATAGGTAGATGCGTGGAATAGCCTCCCAGTGGAGGTAATAGAAACAAAAATTGTATCTGAATTCAATAAAGCATGGGAGAGGATCTCTAAAGGAAAAAGGACTGTAGAGCTTAGTGGATCAAATGGAAGGGCAGACTGGATAGGCCATATGGTCTTTATCCGCTGTCATGTTTCTGATTCTCTGTATTGCTCCATGGTGTGACTGCACCTTGAATATTGTGTGTAACACAGGTACACTAAAAAAATTTTTTTTTAAACTGCCTCTAATGTTTCGATTGATTTTTACGTTTTTTGGTGCGCTGAATCCAAATCTGGTAACCAATTTGCTCCATCACGTACAGATTTTTTGCTACATTGGGTTAGCAGTTTGAGGTGAACGTTTCAGATTGAGTGCGATCGAGATAAAAGTTTCTTGGATGAATTCTTTATACTAATTGTTTAGTAGTTATTCAAATAAGAATAAAGAAAATTGTAACAAGGCAGCACATAAGAATAGAGTAATGTCAACAAAACACACTATGATGGTAGCAAAATTGTCTGCACTTAAAACAGCCACATACATGTGCACAAACATTGAGCATATAAGAGCGAGGTTAGACACAAAGCAAAGCAAAGAAATGTGCAAAAAATGTTGTACAGGTATGTATGTAAGAATAGAAAACGCAAACCGCACCATTGCAATACATGAAGACAAACACCCGATGGTGTGAAAATAAAATTCTAATAAATGAGATCCGACACTGTGGTAATAACTAGCAAATTTTTATTTCAAAGTTTAGTAAAAACATGATATTTGTCAACACAGTTTAGATTTTAAAGTCATTCTTGGGTCAATCAATCTCCTGGTGGGCCCGTTTCTTCTTCCCCCGAATGCTTCTCTTGGTGCGCTGCTTGGCATATTTTTCATCTGGGGTTTCCCGCAGCAGCAACCAGCAGAAATCAGCCATCATAGTGGTGTTCCATCTTCCTTGGTACCTTCTCTCTGCGTCCTTGATGTCCTGGTGAAACCTTTCACCTTGTTCTTCACTGTACGCCCCCAGGTTTTCGGGAAAGTAGTTCACATGGGAGTGCAAGAAATGGACTTTCAGGCTCATGTTACAGCCTTGTTCTTTGAAGGTATTGAGCATCCTGGCAACAATATCCTTATAGTTCTCATCCCGCCTGTTCCCCAAGAATTTGAGAACAACATCCTTGAAGGAATCCCAGGCTTCTTTTTCCTTCTCAGACATCGTTTCAGCGAATGCTCCATCTGAAATGAGTTTCCTTATATCAGGGCCAACAAACACTCCTTCCTTTAGCTTTGCTTCAGAAAGTCGGGGGAACTTTGAGCAAAGGTACCGAAAGCACTCACCATCTTTTGGAAGGGACTTGATGAATTGCTTAATGAGACCCAACTTAATGTGGAGAGGTGGTAATAGAATTTTATCACGAGGTACCAAGCTCTCATGAAGAACATTTTTCTCACCGGGTCTCAAATACTCCCGAATTGGCCAGTCTTTTTTCCCCCAGTGTAGGTCGCGGGCCCGGCTATCCCACAAGCAAAGGAAGCAGGGATATTTGGTGAAACCGGATTGCTGCCCTAATAGCATGGATAGAATTTTAAAGTCTCCACAAATCATCCACTTATGCTCATCATAACGAATCTTCTGAAGAATCAGGGCCAAATTCTCGTATTTTTCTTGGAGAATAACAGAGTGAGCAATAGGAACTGAAGTGAATGTGTTGCCATTATGAAGAAGAACACCTTTTATGCTGTCTTTTGACGAATCAATGAACAGCCGCCATTCAGCAGGATCATACTTGAGTTTAAACTTTTCCATCACTCCGTATATATCGTTGCAAAATACCAAATCTTCCTCTTTGCTGAAATACTTCAAAAATTGTGTCTCGCGGTTGCGGTACCAATAAAAAGTTGTTCCTGGTGACAATAGATTTTTCTGTTTAAGCCGAGAACCTAGCAGTTGGGCAGCATCTTTTGGGAGTCCTAAATCCCGGACTAAATCATTCAATTCAGCTTGAGAGAAAAGTTCAGGTTTCGGATCTGGTTCAGTTTCAAACTCGGAAGTACTGGACTCATCGGGAAAAGCCATCTGATGAGTCTCATCATGATCAGAACCGTCCACACAAATATGATCCAAAGATTTTGGTGGTTCAGGCACAGGTACTTCGTTGCTATGAGGCATAGGCCTAATTGCTGAGGGAAGGTTCTTATTTTTTAAGTTGTATCCCTTCACAATGCAAGAGCAAAAATAGCAGTCACTGCTGTGGTCTCTTTGTTCACGCCACATCATAGGTATTCCGAAACGAAATGCTTGTTTTTTACCTTTCATCCATAAGCGTAGATCTTCCTCACATGTCTTGCACACTTTGTGAGGAGCCCACGGTTTGTCTTGATCGCCTAACTTCAAACCGAAATAGGCGAAATATACTTTTTTAATAAATGCAGAAATGTTCCTCTGCCGCTTTTTCACGGTATATTCCCCACAAATAAAACAAAAACTGTCCGGAGAGTTGACGCAACCTCTGGCTCTGTGAGCCATCACAAATACACAGCACTGCAAACTACAACTGTAGTGAACCACTTCGGAATAAAGCTGGATTACGACTGAGCAAACAAAAGGTAATAATGAACTTGCAAGAAACTGAAATTTGACAGGAACGTTCATGTCGCAACCACCGTGTTTGAGCGAGCGAACGAGGCGAGGCGAACAGGAAAGAACATGCGCCAGCGCGAGTACTGGATTTAGCCCCCCGCCTCCCAATTGCCCTGTTAATGTATAAAAATGAATACAAAACACTCTAAAATATCATGAGGGAGTGTTTCTAGTTAGTTAACCATTACAACCTCTATTTTGGGCCAAGAAAATAAACTGCAGTCGGCTAAAAAGAAATTATGTGAACATTCCTTATATGGGTAAGAAATCTAATTTTGCAAGAAAACGTGACGTGATGGAACATTTTGGCTATTTTTCCTGGATTCAGCACCCCAAAATCTATAGGAATCAGTTGCAAAACTGGAGGCAGTTTTTTGGTAGTGTACCTGTGTAATTATAGTCGCTATATCTTAAAGGATATAGCAGAATTGGAAAAGGTAAAAAGAAGAGCAACCAAAATGGTAAAGGGGATGGAAGGCTATCCCTATGAGGGAAGGCTTAAAAAGTTAGGGCTCTTCAACTTGGAAAAGAGACGGCTGAGGGGAAATATGCTGGAGGTCTATAAAATAATGAATGGGGTGGAATGTGTAAATGTAGATTGGTGGTTTGCTCCTTCAAAATGTAGAAAGACTAAGAGACACGCAATGAAGTTACAATGTGGCACACATTTAAGACTAATCGGAGAAAATATTTTTTCACTCCACACATAATCAAATGCTAGAATTTTGTTATTGGAGGATGTAGTAAAAGCTGTTAGTTTAACTGGGTTCAAATAGGTTTGGACAAGTTTCTGGAAGAAAAGTCCATAAACAGTTATTGAAAGAGGACCAGGGAAATCCACTGCTTATCCTGGGATAAGCAACATGGAAGCCATATACCTTAGGAATCCAACAGGTACTTGAGATTTTGAATGGCCACTGTTGGAAACAGGATACTGGGATTGATGGCCCTTGGTCTGACCTGGTATGGCCTATCTTATGTTCTTAAGAGTTTTCTACCCCTCTGGAACTGTGGTGTTGGTTATCTCAGACTTCCCCATATTTGCTTTAAACCCAACAACGTGGCCAAAGGAAGAAATTTCCTCCATTACTCCAGCCAAAGACTCCCTTGAGGTAGAAAGTGTAAAGAGAATGTCATCAGCAAACATACAGACCTTATATTGTTTTCCACCACTTCAATCCCTTTAATATTAAAATTATCCAATGAGCCAAGGTTTCCATCGCTAAGCTAAAAAGTAAACATAACTGGCATCTTTTCTCTGAATAGCTCCCATTAATATTTATACAAGCTTCAGCCTCATGATATATTGAGCATATTCCATAAAGAAATTTGCCCCCAAACCCCATCTCGAGGACTGCAAACATGTATAGCCAATATACACTGTCAAAAGCTTTTTCAGCATTGACTGAAAGTTGCAACCCAGGGGAAACTGATTGTTGGATTTTCCAAATTAAATTTAAAGCCCTTTTAATATTATCAGGTGCTTGTTGCTCTGGTACAAAACCCATTGATCAGGATGTACTAGCAGTGGGAGGAACTGCAAAAGGTGCACTGTCAAAATATTTAAAAACCCTTAAAATCCACTCCAAGATGCAATATTGGTTAGTATGAACTGCACTTATCAGGATCTGTCCCATCTGTATATCACTTTTAACTCCTGCCAGTCTGAGGATACAGAGAAAATCATGCCCCTCCAAAACTGCTTTATATAGCTGCCGCAATGGTCCCACTAACTGCTGACCGAAGACCTTATAAAATGTTTAGGGAATCCATCCGTTCCTGGAGCATTCCTTGAAGGCATACCTTTAATAGCCCTTAAGATCTCTGTTTGTAATAGGTTTATTTAACAATTCCCTATCCTTTGCCTCAAATGTGGGAGATGTGCTCATTGAAGAAAATTGTCTCTGTTTCCTGAGACGCTTCTCTCTGGGGTATAAAGCATACAATAAAATTCCACATATCCTTTCCAAATCGCTTATTCTCCCACAGCAGTTTTCTTATCTGGTCTTTCACTTTATTTTATTTATTTTATTTTATTTAGCAAGCATTTGTAGCCCGCTCCTTCCAGCGATCAGAAGCGGGTAGGATTACTATTGTGAAACTGCCGAATCAAGGCAGGTACAAATTTTGTTTACATACAGATTGTCAGAAAAGCACATCATACAGAGTTAACACTTCTTAGCTATGGGGGAGTTCATTTACATATATACATAAATACATATATACAGGATAATCTTCTTGGACACAGTGGTCAGGGGCTGCTCCATCTGTGGGTTTAGTTCAGGTTGAATTAGAATTTATGAATTAGATTCCACGCGTGAAGCTTCCGGAATTTACATTCCAGTGAGTGGCTAGCTTTATTTTGTTGCTCAAACATCGCCTGATTCAATTTAGTTAATTGAAAACTAATGTCTCCTATTTGTAGTTCTTTTAATTTATTCCTAGCTTTACCTATTCACCTAACACTGCCTTAGCCCTTAGAACCCTCTTATGCTGGCTCTCAAGTCTGCCTAAGTTCTTCCATCTTAGACATTTTATCCTGCTTCGTTTGAGACCAGTGATAAATTTCCTTCACATCACGGCTTTAAAGATTGGGTCCCCCCCCCCCCCCCATGTTGAAATTTTAATATTCTTTTATGTCCTTCTCAATTTGCTGTCAATCTTTTTTTTTATCATCACCATCTTGATTGGTCCTTGGGATCCTGATCTCGTATTATATCCACCTAGACTGGTCCAAAAAAGGACAGCTGAGAATAACTCTTCCTCAAAGCAAAGCATGTCAATATGGGAGTAAGAGTCATGGACCCTTGAATAGTAAGAGTAATCCATTTCCTCATAATGCATAAAGTGCCACACATCTCACACATTAAAAAGTGAATTCCAACTCCGCAATGCCTCCCTATAGTTTTGTAGTTATCCTCCTCCAAGCCCCTTAGACGTATCCAAAGCAGGATTGATTACTAAATTGAAGCCCCCTTCCACAAGTAAACGCTCTTCTACAAAGGCTAACAGTTCAGCTTTCAAACTCTGAGTAAACCCTAATTCATACTGGATCCATAAATTCTACCAGGGTATATAACTGCCCATCTAATTATATAGTTTTTTAAAAGTAAACCTACCCTTTTTGTCCCTCTTGATGGATTGAATTTGAGCATGCAGCTCAGAAGCTATCAGAATCCCTACACTGCCTTTGTTCCTTTCTGCTTGATACAAAAAACCATCTGGCCATACTTAGGAAGCTTCATCATCCTTTATCAACAGATGTGTTTCTTGTATAAATGCAATACTAATTTGTAAACTTAAAAATTCTCTATACAATAACTGATTTATAATAATAGTTCAAGCTTCCTAAATTCATTGTAGCACTCAAAAGTAGCTGTGATCAAATCATATTTAAAGAGCACATTTTATTACCCCCTTGAACACCCTTACAAACACCTCATACTCTCTTAACGATACTGCCACTGAAACCGTACTTACCTGTATTTTCCAACACCACTCCTCTCTCCCCATTCTAGCAGACTCATCCCAGTCCCACATCCCTCCCATTCCTTTTAATCCCTACCTACTTCCCCCTACCATTCCATCCCTCCCTCTAGCAGTTGCATCATGCCCAAATCACCCTTCAAGGACTCCATCAACTTTATCCAGAGAAGGATCCATGCTTCAGCAATCATACAAACCATTCAACACTACACTCATAACCATCCCTGCTGAATCGACCCCTTTTCCTCCTTTCAAATCCAACACACATAGCCCAGTAGTCACTAAGCTAAACTAAACAAACAATTCTCGTATATGAATCATTCATAGCCCCTCCTATTTTTACACTGATATTATTTTGCAAAGTTGTGGAGTAGGAATAATAAACCCTCTCATTAATGCAACCATCTTTCTAGGATATCCATTTATTCCCAGTTGCAACATTTCAACCTGTCATAGAAGACCCCCCCCCCCCCCAAAAAAAAAAACCCCTTAATTTTGACTGACTTGCTACCTGATCATTTGTGTATACCATTAAAACCTAAAGGTGCAATTCTTTTTCTTTTTTGTCGGAGTAGCCGATCAGAGGATGCAGGAACTGTCACCCGTCCCCCGCCACGGTCACTCCATTTTAATCATTAAATGCTTGAAAAAACTTTACAACTTTACTTATCTTGCTTGACTTCAGCCAATGAGGAATTCAAAAGACACAACGTGCCACGTTTCGAGCCCTCCAACAGTCACTGGCTCTGCATCAGGTGAAAAGCTAGAATCCCTTGAAAAATGGATTTCTGGATGAAGGTTGCTACAGAATAGCACAGCCTCCTCCCCCCCCCCCCCCCCCTGCTGCTTTTTAACATTGATGGTATCAAGGCCAGCAGTACCTTACCACATGAGTCTCTACACCATAAGTCCATCTCCTACATAAAGATTATCCCAGTCTGGTGGTGGTCCACCTTTTTAGAAATGATCTATACTACCTTCTTGGTATATGGAGTCCTCTGACATTAACTGATACAACCTTCAACCTATGAGCCATCCCTCATCTTTTTAAATTTATATTTGAGCCCATTGGGATATTTGGTTCAATCACTTGGTTTTGTACAATTCTTGTATGCTTATGTTAGTTTAGGTTTTTACCTTTTAGTAAGTTGAAAAAAAGAGGTTTTAGGGACTTTGGAGTAAATGCATGAATGTCTTGGATTGATTATGGCAAACTGGTTAAAATTAAATATTGAAAACATGGTATATTATAGGTGTGTATGGTAACACAGACCTAAAATTTGGTTTCAGTTTCCCTTCAGGGATATAACATTTTGCTTTGTCAAGAAGTGAAAATATTAAGGGGTTTTATGACATTGCACTGCACTGACACGGGAAATTCAGATAAATTTGGTGGTAAAAAAGACCTGATACAAATTAAAGTTGGTACAGCAGCTGAAATCTTATTTATGGTCTCAGGATTTCGAAACTCTAACCCGACTGATATGTGGACTACTGCAGTTCTATTGATCTGTGGTTACCAGTCCCTTAAGAAACTGCAGTGGGTACAAAATTTGGCTGCAAAGATTTTTATGTTTAGTAAAAAGAGTGAGCATATGACAGTGCTTCCTTTTTTTTCTTTGATGGCTGCCAGTTGAATTTATAATAAGATTCAAAGAATTGTGCCCATCTTTTAACGTCTTACAGGAAACGGGACCAAAGTGTCTTATTGATAAATTGGCTCAATACTTTTAGCAGAAATCTTCACTCTAGCGCTTCATTGAATTTAAGTTTGGCATCTGTTAGCAGGGTGGCAGCACCACAGCCCCTTCACATCTTGCAAGACAGCAGCAGCAGGCCTTTAAGCACCCATGCATATGCGCAAACCTCATGGCATGCCTATTGGAGGGAGTGGGAGCAGCAACCCAGGAGTGCGTGCGTATACCATTGTTTCAAGGCCTGCCGCCATGCTAATAGCAACTTGCTCGGCCATTGGCTTTCAGGCTATGGAGAGGAGGGGGTGCCCCCTCCCCCCCCCCCCCCCCACCGAGGTCTTCCACTTGGATGAGGGGGAAATAAAAGGGAAGGGGAGATGCTAGACACCGGAGGGTTGGGGGGGAGGACAGGAAAAGGAGATTGGACACCTAAGTGAGGAGGAAGGTAAGAGGCAATGCTGGACACCTGGATGAGGGAAGGGGGAAGGGGGTAGGGAAGGGAAGAGATGTTGTTGACCACCTGTGGTGGAGGGAAGGGAAGGCGAAGGTGATGGAATACGGGGATATGATAGGGAAGGGGAGGTACTGGACTATGTAGGGGGAGGAAGAGATAAGACCTTGGCTGCTCGCAGGAGAGGGTGCAGGACTTTGAGTCGCCCTGGGGAGAGGAGCATGACCCAGGGCAGCAGCTACCCTTGGGCCAGCTCTGTTTATTAGAGTTCAGACTAATAAAAACACAAATTGCTGCTTTCTGGGGGGGCAGTAAGAAGTCTTCGAAATGACCTCAGAAAAACTGAAAAATGCAATAAATTATTTGTCTTTTTGAAAGTTATTTTAAACTTGGCTTTTAAAAATTGTTTTGAACAGAAATAAACATATAAGCTATAGACGGAGGAAGACTAGTAAAATTATGTAGTTAATTATTGCTTTTAGAGGGTGGGCTAAAATAGTTACAGTATAACAAATAAAATATTACTTAATCTATTGTAATCTATACTGAACTTATAAACAATGATATTAAATTAAATTCTAGAAACGAAAAGCTATGCAAGCTTATTAATAAACTGCAGCAATTCTCTCACAGTTTCCCATGCACTTGCTGATCCATACCTCACACTCACACTCTAGCATCCATTCCAATTCCAAACTGAATCCATTCCAATTCCAAACTGAATCCATTCCAATTTCAAACATTTTCCTTTCTTGCAACACAAAAGGACTCGATAGAGATATGGGCTGTCACGGCAGGGCCGGCCCTTCCATTGAGCGAGAATGTTTTTTGCACAGGGCCCCGCGTTTCAGGGGGCCACGCGCAAAGAACATTCCGCTTTAAAAGTAAATTTGAAAAAAAGAAAAAGCTGGCAGCGGCAGAATCGAGTGTCCTGCGGGGCCCCCCCTGCCTGGCAGAGCACTCCCTCCCTGCCTGCTTGCTTGCTGCCCTCAGTCCCTCTCTGCTTCGGCCTAGAGCCGCGAAGGGAGAGCTTCTCCCTCGCGACTCTGTTAAACCCACCGGGGCAGATGGGAAAATTCCCATAAGCCCCAGCGGGCTTAACAGAGCCGTGAGGGAGAAACTCTCCCTTCACGGCTCTAAGCTGAAGCGGAGAGGGACTGAGGCAGGCAAGCAAGCAGCAGGAAGGAAGGGAGTGTTCTGCCGGGCAGGGGGGGGCCCCACGGGACACTCGATTCTGCTGCTACTGCGGCGGCAGCAGCCAGCTTTTTTTTTAAGTTTTAATTTTCCCTGGGCTGATGGGAGGGAGGGGGGTTAGTACTGGTAATGGGCTGAGGGAGGTTTAGGACTTGAGGTGGGCTGATGGGGTTAGACTAGTAATGTGCTGTGGGCTGATGGGGGGGAGGGTTAGGACTGGTAATAGGCTATGGGGGGGGCTAGGACTGGAAATGGGCTGATTGGGTTGGACTGGTAATGTGCTGTGGGCTGATGGGGGGGTAGGACTGGTAATGTGCTATGGGGGGTTAGGACTGGAAATGGGCTGATGGGGGGGTGATGACTTGAAGTGGGCTGTTGGGGTTAGGACTGGTAATATGCTGTGGGCTGATGGGGGGTGGGTTTAGGACTGGTAATGGGCTATGGGGGAGCTAGGACTGTAAATGGGCTGATGGGGGGGTTAGGACTTGAGGTGGGCTGATGGGGTTAGGACTGGTAATGTGCTGTGGGCTGATGGGGGGGTTAGGACTGGTAATGGGTTGGGGGGTTGCTAGGACTGGAAATGGGCTGAGTGTAAGGGGAGGCTTGAACTGCAAATAGCTGATGGGATGGGGGCTTGGAATGGAAATGGGCTGAGTGGAATGGGGGCTTGAACTGCAAATAGCTGATGGGAGGGGGCTTGGAATGGAAATGGGCAGAGTGGAAGGGGGCTTGAACTGCCAATAGCTGGGGGGGAGGGGTCTTGGTATGGAAATAGGCTGAGTGGAAGGGGGGCTTGAACTGCAAATAGCTGATGGGAGGGGGCTTGGAATGGAAATGGGCTGTGAGGGGAGGGAGCTAGGACAGGAAATGGGCTGATGGAGGGGCTAGATAGGACTGAAAATGGGCTGTTGGGGGGAGCTAAGATTGGAAATGGGCTGGGGTGGGGGCTTGGATTGAAATGGACTCATGGAGGGGCTAAAACTGGAAGTAGGCTCATAGAGGGCTTGGATTGAAATGGGCTGAGTGGAGGGAGCTAGGATTTGACATGGGCTGATGATGGGGCTAGAAAGGACTAGAAATGGGCTGATTGGGGGGCTAGGACTGGAAATGGACTGATGCGGGGACTAGAAGGGAGCGGATGCTGGATAGGGCTGGAACTAGAAGGGAGCTGATTGTGGAGAGGATTAGAATGGGATGGGGCTGGGAGAGTGAAATGGAGAGGGGAAAAATATTTTGTGTGGGAGGGAAGAAAAATCTACAATTGGCCGGGTATTGGAAGAGTAAGTGGGATTGAGGATGAGGGGTACAATTTGAGTGGATGAAATAGGAATGAGGAAAGCGCAAAAGGATCAAGCTTAGTATGTTAAAGCAGATGTAGAGTGAGAATGGAAAAAAAAAACTAGAAGAGAGAAGAAAGGACAAATGGACAGCAGATGATGGAGAGTTAGCAGAAGACACGAAGAAACCAGAAGAAAGTGGCTGTAGCAATTGCAACTGAAAAAAATGCACAAAAGGTAGAAAGATATCTCTTTATTTTGAATTTAACTGGAATATGTCATCTCTGGGAATGTGCATCATTAACGTCTGCGCTTTGTTTAGTAAAGAGGAAATTAATTTATAGTTTTATTTCTACAGTGTTGTTGCACATTCCAAGTTTGACTTTTGGGGTTCCCAGTTTCATTATTGTCTTCCTGTTTCTAAATGGTGATTCCTTGTTTGGTGATGGTCTATGTTCTGCATGTGTAACTGAGCTGAGGTATTCTGTTTTGTAGTTGCTATTTGACATTGCCACTTGTTTTCTTTCCCCAGTAGGTCATGTATTGTTTATTCTCTGAAATATATTGGTTTAATATTTGCAAGTGTTGCCTTTTGATAGGTAGAGTATGGTGCTTTGTGAGTCCTGGTAGTGCTGTTACGATACGGGGGTTTGCTATGGGTTCTAAATGGGCAGTGTTTTGTAGTAGTTCCTAATGTGCCTGGCGGTTGGCACTGGATTATAGTAATGTAGAAATCTTTTAGTCTTTCTTTATCCATACACTCATTACGAGGCATGTTTACAAAAGGTTAGTGTATGGTAACATTATGCAAATATTTATGCAAATTAGGCCCCTTATGCAAACTATGTCCCGCACCGAGTCTCCGCACATGGCCCTGCACCCCCCTTGGCTGCCCCTGTGTCACAGAAATAGAGCCTCTGTCTATCCCCAACACTCTCTTGAGCTGTAATGATATATGCAGACCACCTACGACCTAAGTGAGTTTGTACTATTTCTACCTAGTGTAATTATACTGCTTCTTCATTGACATGATGAAGAGAAGATACATTAGTCCAATAAACACGTATTGCCTACAACTTCTTTGCTGACCCTCATTTGCACATATCCAAGTGGACTAATGCAGCAACTACAATTCTTTGCTTAATTAAATTTGATGAACGTTTCAAAATATTTTGGGTGCCTTAGAAATATACTTAGGAGAGACAAAGAGACATTGAGATTATAAGGCTGATTTTCCTATAGAAAACTATGTTAAATCACTGTTCTCTCTGGTACTGTAATCATACAGTCCTCTTTTTTTTTCCACAAGTGTTGCCCTATTTTGCAAGTGTACTAAGTTTATGATATTTATTTATTTTGACAGACATTTTCTGTGCCAAAATTATTAAAAAGAAAATTAAAAATAGTCTTTAATGATTTGTTTTTTTGGTAGCGTAAGGTCATCTATGCCAGACTTCTATCGGAAGATGAAAAATCGACTGCGGACTGAGGCTCAAGGAGCTAATACCATCGTGTGGCTGGCAGTCTCAGCTGCTGCAACCAAAGAACCCAGTGGCCTTTTCTTTCAAGGTATGTACTGAGCATTTGAGGCCTAGATTTGTACTCCAAACTTAAGAAAGACGGTGATAAGGACTGGCCATCCTACTGATGACATTGATCTGCAATTGGATTCCTATCAGTTGCCATTGCATTGGGGTTTGAATCTATAATGCACTGTACCGTTTCCTTCTCTTTTCATTTTTCGTCATTCCATCGCTCGCTTTCCCTTCAGTAGAGTAGGCCCATTGTCTGCTATTCTATGAATTTTGTTGCCTCAGTTTCTCACCAAGTTTATAATTTTTGCTCCAATTGCCCTATTTGTTAATTTACTTGCCAATCTTCTGTCTTACATCAGTGTCGCAGGCTTTATTGAAATTCGGTACGCCTGCACTCTGCTGATCTACTACTACTCTGCTCCTGCCATCAAAGAGAAATCAAGTTTGTTTAGCATTATTCCCTGTGTAGCTCCCCCTTGATAGCGCTTCTGGGTCTGGGAGCGGCCTGGCTGGAGCCCCCTCGAGGACGGGCTCTGTTGGTCCTTTCAGTTTAGCGCCTGGTGCCTTCACCTGGGGAAGCAGGGTGTTATTGGGTAAAGGATTTACCCTCTTTTCACCCAAGGAAAACCTCTCAAAAACACTGCTGTGAATAAGCTGGTTTAAATAGTAATAACAGTGTGTTTACAAGTATAAATACCAAGAATTGGGTTGAGCAGCAATATAACAGCTGTTAGTAGGATAAATGATTCAAGCAAGTAGGGTTATATAACAGCATAGGATAATAGTGCATTCAGTACCACTCATTGAAGCATTTCCTCCTATTAAAATAACCAAGGTTAAAAGGTGCAAAACTAATAATACAGTGTTTTGCCAAGATATTCAATGCACTTCAAATAAACACCTATAATCTTATACAGAGTGGCTTAAGTAAACCTTTAAAGATTATGGATTTACATCTCATTAACCTGTCTCCTAACATCCCTTCCTTTCCCTTTGCACTTCTGTTCAATCAGGAACAACTGTTGCAGCTCACCAGTGAGCTGATCGGCCACTAGACCCCCCCCGTGTCTTGTGGCTCCTAGTCTGGAATGGACTATCTGCCACTGCAGCCCCCGCAGTGCGCTGATCTGCCGCTGGACTCCCAATCCTGGATTAGGCTCTCCGGAGTCCACTCTACTGACCATCTCAACTCTGTGGTTTGGGAGGAGACCATCACCCCCATCTTCACTCCTACCCGCGACTGGATCTTTTGGAGGCTCTCTGCTGCCATCTTCACTCCGAGCCTGTCTAGGCTTCCAGGAGGCTTTCCCAGTGCCATCTTTAGGAGGGGAAGTTCTTTTCCATAAAGAAGCTTAACAGACTCTAAGGGGTATGTTTACTAAAGTGCGCTAGTGCGATTCGCGTTAGGAGCCGCGGTAGAGACAGAACCCCCCAAATAATGACATGGGCAGTACATCGTTATGCACAACGCGCGTTCCAAAAACTAACGAGCGTGACAGGGCGCGGTGGCACGTTATCGCGCGTCAACCCCAAAAAAGCGTACAGATACAAACGACAGGAACAGAGCTGTAGCACAATGGTTAGCTCACTGACCGCCTGTCACAGGCAGCATGGGTTTGAATCCCCTGGGTTCCCCATGTGCACAATGCAGAAGGCTGGCCCAGCCATCACCCAGTACCTAACGTAGGGAATGAGGAGGCAAGGCCTCACATTTTACCACCAGTAGTGTTGCAGCAAACACACCATCACAGTGGTGCAACCAAAGGTGCCGCAGATGGCATCCCATAATGCACCACCCAGGCCACAGTTGAAAGTTCACTGTCCACAGAGGCAAACCAACATGACACCTATAGAACACCACAGCAGGCCACGTAACGGGTGCCAGAGAAGGTGCCGAATGGGGCGCCCCATGAGGCACTGTAAGTTGACATTATGCTGATGGGGTATCGCTGGCAGTACCAATGTGCCAACAAAAATATACAATGCTGCAGTCAGGCCGATACAAAAAGCCCACTGTGTTATGAGACCATGACCACTGGCCCCACAGGCTGTGACGGAACCACCGGCAGCAGCCCCATATCTGCGAACAACCCCCTTGCTGTCACCGGAAGGGCAGCAGGGCAACCACCCAAATGGCCCGCTCTGATGGCTATGAGCCCCTAAAGGATCTGCCCCATAAACAAACATACCCATGGTGCAACGCACTAGGAAGATCTGCGGCCCAGAGAGTGAACACAGCAAGGGGTTAGGTAAACCCCCACAACCTCCTGTGAATGGTAGCGGCGAAATTGAGTGTGCTGTCACTGTCCGACACAGCTAGCAGACAGACTGTAGCCCTCACAGGGCGCCCCATAAGAACCATAGAAAAGGTGTCCCCTAAGGTAGCCAGAATCTGTAGCACAATGGTTAAGCACACTGGCAGGATGGTGCAAGGTCTGTGAGTTCAAACCCCCTGTGGTCCTAAGGAGAAACGCTGCCTGCATATAGTACCGCACTGCAATCCATAAGTCAGTGACAATGGATAACCAGTCAGTCAACATTCGATGCCATGGACATATCCCCCATTTTTTGGTCGGCGATAAACAACCGGAGAGGTGGGAGAACGAGCCCATCACCCTCATATGTAGGGCCGGATAATACAGAGAGCCTCAGCCCTCACAAGAAGACAATCGTGTGAATGTGGTAGCCAGAACCATGTGTTGAGATATGTACATAGTCAAATATAACCACAAATCATGTAATGAAGGAAAGGCAAACCTCAATCACACAGTGCTTGGAAACAAGGCCGGTTAATAACCGAATTGTCATGCCCCCCATAACCCCTGTATGCGGAACCCCACGCACGCCATGCATATGTCTGCCCAACTCTGTGCCCTGTATAAATGTGAATGTGTACCTGACAGGCGGTTGGATCTGTGGAGGCAGATCAGCGACAAGCACACACACACCAATATAGTGATGGCAGAAGCAGCTTTTTTCTTTCAACGTCGAACAGGCTCAGGTGGCAAGCACACACTCACACGGCTATAACCCTGAGGGTGGCTGTATAGGTGCACCCTAACAAGGTCACACACGCATTGGTGAAAGTTAAATGTGCACTGTTCCTGCCCCGTGCTCTGCATAGAGCGTGTTACAGAGAGCCCCCACAGGTCATGCCATAGGTGTTCCGATGAGGCACCCTGAGGAGTCCCTGCACTGTGAGGGTTGGTGCATTGCTGTATTCATCACCAATGTAATGTAAACTACAATATACCCGCAAAGGGCACCAAATACTCCATATGTGTACTGAATCCATGACATAGGGGGCCCCCACAGGTAATGAAATAGTTAGATGATTCGCCCATAGTTGGTCCGTGAAAAGGACACAGTCCCAAAAATGAGGTGGCGAGCTCACGGAGCCCAGGAACTGTGGCAATGGCTACAAATCACCACACCAGAACCCGCAGCACATTGCGTCATGCACATACACAAGAAAGTCTGTCAATGAGAACAAACAAGGTCTCAGCAAACAAGGGCATATGGCAAACACAATCCAGACCGAGGTCAAGATCATTACCAAATATAAAAGGCCCATTAACATCACAGACCAGTTCCATTAAGCGAAAGCCACTGGCGAAATCTAAAGGAAACACGAACACTACTATGAATATGTGCAGAAAGAATATGCAGATGGCTGTACCACCAGAACCCACAACCCCAGACTTGTGGCAAAGAAAGTGTGTCACTGCCACCACCCAACAGTGACAGCTGGGGGTAAAGGAGTGGGTGGTAAGCAAAAACATTCATGGTGCACTGCACATGTACATTCAGCAGATACGAGAGGGAACATATGAGGTGGTAGGGCACCCCCACAGCGCCCGTCCCATGACGGGTAAATGATGTGGGTGTGGGCGTTCACTGCAATATAACAGGAAAAGAACATATCCCAACAGTGCGCCCACGAGGAAGTATGAGAAAGATGGACCAGAATGTTCCCGAGAAGGGTGCCCCAATGCTAAGTGATTATATGCGTTACACACGGATAGGAGAGGTCAGATGGCACGCTGGCTCACAGAACCATGTGGCACGGTGACCACCAAAAAGGTTGCGTGTGAGTACACGGTCCGTGGGCCCTAGTTACCCCAATAAGTGGTGTCTGCAGGACCTGTAGGACCTGCGTGCAACAGAAGACAGATGTAGTACTAACACCACACAGAACCCACGTTAAAGACAAATGTAATAGGGTGACTGATGGATGGACAGTAGGGAGTCCACTGGACCCACATCCCTGTGGACATCCCATGTGTCAGGAAGCAGCGCAGACAAACATGTTGCTGCCAAAAGCCCACCGAACAAAGTGTGTTGGCCACCTATAGAGTACTAGAACAAAGGTGTGGTGTGGCAGCTGAGGAGAAAATGGTTTGACCCTGTGTAGGCGGAGGTGGCCAGAGGAGTGGCCCCGCCATGCAGAGCAGGCACAGTCCCCCCAAAGACACAGAGATGAATTGCAGACAAGTGTAGCAGTGTATGATATCGGGGTTGAGCAGTGCACAGCAACATACCGGACATGTCACACTCACACTGATGGCAGGATTTGATGTACCAAAGGACTGATACACAACGGTGTGATGAGGATGATAAGAGCGGCAAAGACCTCACAAGCAAATAGATGACTGTTACCACCGTGACCCACAGGTACCAGTGAAGGAAGGACCATAAAAGACAGGGGAACAGAGAGATGCGAAAAGCCATGAACACTAGGATGGTGTAAGCGCAGCTTGGAATATAATAACTGACGTAACACCATAGCCACACAGAATGGATTCAGACAGGACCGCACAGGCATGTCACCATACATAACCACAGCTGCTTGTGCCAGGTGAGGCCACCCCCAAAGGACTAAACCGTGAATGAAACACACATTCTTAGCAGGGGTCCACAGACAATATCACATTCCACACGTGTGATGGAGGCCCATAGTGAACCGGTCCATACACGACCCTCGAAATATCATGCAGTGTGAAACCAAATGCAATATTGCAGGGGATCGACATGTTAAGGGCCTGAGGGGGACATGGCAATGGAGAGCCATGTGGCTTTGCTGTGGTCAGGGAAACAAGTTAACGTAAGATGAGCGCATGATGCCTGACCAAACAGCTGACTGATGGCGGCCGGACCAAACGGCAGCAGCGGTAGCCAGTAAACAGGCAGGCCTGTCACATGCCCCGCCACAAATATGTGTTGTACAAACCGAACCTAAGGGTGATGGGGAAGTAGGGCCCGAGAGCAGTGCAGCACCATAGGGGCACAGCGGAGAGTAACTCCAACTATATGGGTATGGACCATGGCGATAGCGAATGCAAACCACACTGTATTGCACCCTCCCCGAGTCACCTGCCTGTTTCAGTTGTTTACACACAGAAACCCCACACGTAGCACAGCATCGGGCAGTATGATCTTCAATGTTCCTGGGTGCCCCGGAAAGCAGGTGCCTCATCCTGGGAAGGCAAAAAGCACATACGACATGGGGGGGATGGGGTTGACCCCCCCCCAAAACATGACACGGTACTTGCTGCACAATCCATACACCTTTCCCCACACATGGTTAACCCAGAGAAACGTCACCAGACATGAATCTGAACGTTACAGGAGAAGAGCTCCCCGATCAGATGTTGCCTTGGCCGGCCATCCCAGCACGTGTTTCAATATTGGACAGGTGCAGGAGGGCACACAGGACATCCACCTCCAAGACTCCTCATTATATTCGACTGGAACATTGTGCCTGAGAGCAATGTTTGTGTAGGATGCAACATGGGCTAGTATGATCTTTGCCAAAAGTCAAAGGCCCATACTGTAAGGCCCCCCGCCAGTCCCTAGTCCCAGACAACCTGAAGGCGACTTTTTGAGAACACCAACGTGCGCTCAATGACAGAGTCGGCTGGAGGCATGGATCCTCAATTCGTCAACCCGGGGCAAGTCTCTGCGCCTGTCCGAGGGAGACGCACAGGTGGTCCAGCAAGCCCGGTGTGACTACCCATATCCTGCATCCACTTGCACACGAAATGGGAGTAAGGCACATGTGAGAAGAAATAACGCTAAATGAAACCATGATGTAAGCAATGCACAAATGGACATTACGGAAACAATGGTCACACACATATGAAGGCACAGCATTGCACACAATTCTGGTGCACCAGAGTCCGCATCTGACAGAACATAATCACACTGGCCGGTAGAAAGATGGTCAGGTGTGGTCAAGTCAACATACTGGGTCATGATGTGATATGGCACACAGGTGATATGTCAGTGCAACCCACAACCCGGGTTGGCAAGGTGGGGGTGTACAGCGCACACAGGCAAAAGCAAACAGTCAGGCAGCAGACATGTGTGCTTAGCAGGTTCTCCCATACATCCCTGGCCACGTTTCCACCACCGACTGGTGGATCAGTAGCCTCCCATACACACTGTGCACCGCTGGTCTCTGGTCCCTTTCCCCGTGTACCCCAAGGCCCCCCCCAGCCCCATGCTGCCACATGCACAATCCCGTGGCACAGTTGGTCATGAGATTACACAACCCAACACAACCCGACATATGTGAAACAGTTGCACCCATGCATGCCCCTAATGACCATGAAAAAGGCTGATAGGCGATGTACACATTTCCTATGGCACAGTGCAGGACGACAACACATGGGTGCGGGGTGACAGCAGATTTGCAAGACTAGGCACAATGTTAGGCAAGGGGATGGGTGTTTGCTAGCGTCTGAGATACGTGAAGCACAGTCCAGGTTACAGGGCGTGCTGGGATCACAGCACCAGAATAGGTCCACAACAAGGACACAACAGCACCATGTCATGCATGCACAGAGGACCCAGATGACAATGGTGCCCCCGTGAAACACATATGTTCGTTATACACAGGATGTGGGAAATAACCTACCCAGCAGACACAGTCCCTCATATTGAACCGGCCTCAAACATGGCCACAAAATGCTGAGTTTTTGCAGGATATATGAGTCATGGCTGACCCTTGTAAACGGCGGGACCACATTCATGATACGCATACCTGCACTCACAGAACAACCTGCACATTGCGGGAATGGAAAGTGTGTGTGCGGTTGCGGTTAACAAAACCTCCCTGTCGCGTGGCAGTTTGAGGGCAACAACATGTGTGCAATCTATTGCAGACCCATCACATGTGGTATCCCTGCAATCTGCTGGAATGGCTGTCCCAGGGCCACCCAATGTTGTGCCTACTGTTGGGAATGGGCAATGGTAATTCCCAACCCGGCTGAACCAATGGCCCGCAGTACCTGGTGGAGGCAGCGAGAGAATGTTGGCCTACTCAATGCCCACCCACGGCGGGCCACCGGAAAGGTGTTTTTTTGGAAACAGCCAGAGGCAAAAGAAATGTAGGCAAGCAAGGAGCTTGGCCATTCCCGGTATATGCAGGTGAACCGGGCAGTCATTGGGCTCGAGGTCAGGTCCGTAGATTCCTCATAAGAGCTCCCTAACAGCCCCTGTGTGCGCAGCCGAGTAGAGGAGATTACCGCGTCCCTCCCTCGATGTTTCTGTGAGACAAAACATGGCCCTGTGCCTGTAGAGGTGTTGCAGGCTTGGCCGCCCCTCAGGACGCCTACGGCGCCGTGTTGTCACCCGCCACACACCACCCTATGGAGCCCCTCCACAGCTGAAGGCCGGTGTTGCAGCGGGTGAGGACCCATGCCCATCCCCAGCCCCAGGACTCATCCCTCTCCCTCAGCCTGAACGTGCAGCCCATCTAGCTCCAGCAGTGCAATGACTGCACGCACCTG
Source organism: Ichthyophis bannanicus (assembly GCA_033557465.1). Taxonomy (NCBI): domain Eukaryota; kingdom Metazoa; phylum Chordata; class Amphibia; order Gymnophiona; family Ichthyophiidae; genus Ichthyophis; species Ichthyophis bannanicus. Next base: position 334,455,878 of record CM066035.1, read on the forward strand.
AATCAGGTCACAGTCTGAGCCATGATAGACAAAAACCAGGAAGGTGGGGCAGGTGGCTGTGAAATATGGTACAGGGCCGTGAACACAAATCACACCAACCATACAACACCTGGTCAATCAGGAACACACCAGCGCAGTCCCCCACACCCTGCATTCTGCAAAACCCCTGTAGTCTGCAACGTAGCGCACGAGAGAGTGCGCGTACCACCGCTTCATTTTTTTTTGGGCCCCCCTCCAGAGACAAGTTATGGTAATAAAAAAGTCCCTGTGACGCAGCATAGTGCAAAGGTACTGCGAGGTATACAGCCTACCAAATATGGACAGACGCCAAGATGTCCCTCAGGAGGCGCCAAACGCGTACACCTCCTGTACATGAACGCACATAGTACGTAGTGTGGGACACAAAGACGTGCCCAGCAGCCAACGCGCCTGTTATGCGCAAAACATATATACACGGGTACTCCAAATGCAACGATATGTCGTACCTAACCATCACAACACTGCAGTAGAGGAGGAGGCAACTTGTACTTGGTTACATCGAGGGATGACTTCGAGGGGACCAGTCAGAAACCATGCACAGAGCATCACGTAGGGCACATATTCGCATTTCCTCCGTGAGTGCGCCAGGGGGAGAGCACTGTCATACGTACTTGCATACGCAACGCGCGTCCGGCCACACCCACACAGGGACCCTATATAAAGCTGATGTGGACCAAATGGCACGCACCTCAGCACACAAACCGGCCTGAACATGACAATCCAGGATGTCAGAGAGTGCAGGCAGTCAGAGCAGCTGCCGTCGATGGACACTCCCAATGACGGTGATGAAGGCCATGCCCATCAGGATCTACATGGCACACCATGTTCACAGGGCGCTGCACAATGGGGCAGAAGAGTCGCAGGCCCACCCTCCCTGAGGACCTTCCGCAATCCGAAGCAGTACGATTCAGCATGGAGGAGAATGACCCTACTCCTCAACGCCATTCTGGAGCGCTAACAAACTTTTGTTTGTCCAAGTGAGCTCCACAACAACTGGTGCAACCCGTGCTATAAGCATGGGCGGAGGTCCCAGCGGATGTTGCAACCACTAATGGCCACCACAGGTACGTTGAAAGCCTCTGTGCAAAACGGTATTGTTACATTAAATGACACAATTCAGGAATGAGCTGGGTAGAGAGCGGAGAGGGGGCCCAAGGCACCGGTGATCCACCACAGGTGGCAACCACTGAGTCCCACTGGAGCGGGCAGCTTGGCCGACTGCCGAGAGTCCAATGTACATACATGGCCTTCCGCCCATAGGTTGGGACATCTTTGGTGTGGGAACGCGCACCAAGGTGCAGGTAAGTGTGCATTAGTGATCCTGGGGTAAAAAACAACCCCCATGATGAGCCTGCCAAGCTGCACAGGTGGTGTGGGTGACACAGGTTATGTCAGAGGTGTAGGAGGCATCATAGTTCAATGAATTACCCAGGGGGCCATGCCACATTCCATACGAACCATCCCTATGGGCCAGGAACACATTGGTAGGGATGTCGATTGGGGGGTCATAAAGTGGCTGGCACAGTTGGATGCGTGCTGTGTCAAGGCGAATGGTTCCACGGTTACCAGCAGGTGGCTTCGTCAATGTGTAGCCGTGGGGAGAGTTATAGTTGCTGTCAGTGTGCAGCAATGGCCACACATGTGTTGACATCGACGACAGAACAGCCACTATGCAACCTGGTTTGAAACATGATCTGTGTAGGCAGGTGCTGAAATAGGTTTGGACAGGGCTGCATGGGGGGCCTCGTAGCATGCACTGTTGGGGCTGACACCTGACGTCGCAGGGAGAAGGTCCACCTCTTGCAATGGGGAATAGGTGAGGGGGGGGGGGGTGGCGGGGTAGGGGCCCACAACAGGACCCATGTGGCCTCACCCACACACATTTGATCTCAGGGGAGTTGTGGAATTGGGTGCAGACAGGGCAGCCCCTCACGCATATGACCCATTATATGGTTTTGTCTCCCACAGGTGATATAGCTGCCATTGAAGGCAGTTGAGGAGGCACATGGGGACAGCCAGCCTTTGGCGTCCACCCCATGGACACAGTACCGGTGTAGACCCACATGGAAGCAGGGAAGCTCCCCCCCACCGCCCCTTTTTTGACCATGAGTGGCGACCGGCCCTCAAGCCAGCCCGTTGAGGGGACCCCTCACACCGGTGGTTGCCCCCGTGAGCGTTCTATGCAGAGTCAGGTCATCAAACCAGTTGCAGTCGCTCTCTCTGTGGTGGAAGATGTGCTCCTGCGATTCAGTTGCACACTGCTGAGGCACACAGGGATGCCTAGGGTGAGTCACACACTGTGTTCTGTTGACAATGTGGCCGCAAAGGTTGGAGCTATCGGTTCACGACACCAATGCCCTGCTTGGTGGGGCCCCCCCCCCCCCCCCCCCCCTGTCCTCCACAGTTTAGTACAGCAGCTTACTGTCTGCGTGGCTGCGGGCACAGCGGCGGCAGAGGTATGCGCAATGCATGCACAAGCGTATGGTGTCCAGGGCCATGATGTGGGGTCCCTAGGGCTTGGTGGTAGCTGCGGAGAGCATTGCCGAGAGCCTGCCAGGCGCATCGCAGCGCACATGTGGGTGACGCCACACCACCAGCACCACCACCCCCTTCCACCAACTGCATGGAG
>CM066035.1:334464045-334665756 GCA_033557465.1 Ichthyophis bannanicus
CCTACTTCCCATAGGGGTGTCAGCCCCCCCACTTCCCATAGGGGTGTCAGCCCCCCCACTTCCCATAGGGGTGTCAGCCCCCCCCACTTCCCATAGGGGTGTCAGCCCCCCCACTTCCCATAGGGGTGTCAGCCCCCCCACTTCCCATAGGGGTGTCAGCCCCCCCACTTCCCATAGGGGTGTCAGCCCCCCACTTCCCATAGGGGTGTCAGCCCCCCACTTCCCATAGGGGTGTCAGCCCCCCTACTTCCCATAGGGGTGTCAGCCCCCCCACTTCCCATAGGGGTGTCAGCCCCCCACTTCCCATAGGGGTGTCAGCCCCCCCACTTCCCATAGGGGTGTCAGCCCCCCACTTCCCATAGGGGTGTCAGCCCCCCTACTTCCCATAGGGGTGTCAGCCCCCCCACTTCCCATAGGGGTGTCAGCCCCCCCACTTCCCATAGGGGTGTCAGCCCCCCTACTTCCCATAGGGGTGTCAGCCCCCCCACTTCCCATAGGGGTGTCAGCCCCCCTACTTCCCATAGGGGTGTCAGCCCCCCTACTTCCCATAGGGGTGTCAGCCCCCCCACTTCCCATAGGGGTGTCAGCCCCCCCACTTCCCATAGGGGTGTCAGCCCCCCTACTTCCCATAGGGGTGTCAGCCCCCCACTTCCCATAGGGGTGTCAGCCCCCCTACTTCCCATAGGGGTGTCAGCCCCCCCACTTCCCATAGGGGTGTCAGCCCCCCTACTTCCCATAGGGGTGTCAGCCCCCCACTTCCCATAGGGGTGTCAGCCCCCCCACTTCCCATAGGGGTGTCAGCCCCCCTACTTCACATAGGGTGTCAGCCCCCCCACTTCCCATAGGGGTGTCAGCCCCCCTACTTCCCATAGGGGTGTCAGCCCCCCACTTCCCATAGGGGTGTCAGCCCCCCCACTTCCCATAGGGGTGTCAGCCCCCCTACTTCCCATAGGGGTGTCAGCCCCCCCACTTCCCATAGGGGTGTCAGCCCCCCTACTTCCCATAGGGGTGTCAGCCCCCCTACTTCCCATAGGGGTGTCAGCCCCCCTACTTCCCATAGGGGTGTCAGCCCCCCCACTTCCCATAGGGGTGTCAGCCCCCCTACTTCCCATAGGGTGTCAGCCGCCTACTTCCCATAGGGTCTCAGCCCCCACTTTCCATAGGGGTGTCAGCCCCCCTACTTCCCATAGGGGTGTCAGCCCCCCTACTTCCCATAGGGGTGTCAGCCCCCCACTTCCCATAGGGGTGTCAGCCCCCCACTTCCCATAGGGGTGTCAGCCCCCCTACTTCCCATAGGGGTGTCAGCCCCCCCACTTCCCATAGGGGTGTCAGCCCCCCACTTCCCATAGGGGTGTCAGCCCCCCCACTTCCCATAGGGGTGTCAGCCCCCCACTTCCCATAGGGGTGTCAGCCCCCCTACTTCCCATAGGGGTGTCAGCCCCCCCTACTTCCCATAGGGGTGTCAGCCCCCCTACTTCCCATAGGGGTGTCAGCCCCCCTACTTCCCATAGGGGTGTCAGCCCCCCCACTTCCCATAGGGGTGTCAGCCCCCCCACTTCCCATAGGGGTGTCAGCCCCCCCACTTCCCATAGGGGTGTCAGCCCCCCTACTTCCCATAGGGGTGTCAGCCCCCCCACTTCCCATATGGGTGTCAGCGCCCCACTTCCCATAGGGGTGTCAGCCCCCCCACTTCCCATAGGGGTGTCAGCCCCCCACTTCCCATAGGGGTGTCAGCCCCCCACTTCCCATAGGGGTGTCAGCCCCCCTACTTCCCATAGGGGTGTCATCCCCCCACTTCCCATAGGGTGTCAGCCCCTGAATTCCCATAGGGGTGTCAGCCCCCCTACTTCCCATAGGGGTGTCAGCCCCCCACTTCCCATAGGGGTGTCAGCCCCCCCACTTCCCATAGGGGTGTCAGCCCCCCTACTTCCCATAGGGGTGTCAGCCCCCTACTTCCCATAGGGGTGTCAGCCCCCCCACTTCCCATAGGGGTGTCAGCCCCCCCACTTCCCATAGGGGTGTCAGCCCCCTACTTCCCATAGGGGTGTCAGCCCCCCTACTTCCCATAGGGGTGTCAGCCCCCCCACTTCCCATAGGGGTGTCAGCCCCCCTACTTCCCATAGGGGTGTCAGCCCCCCTACTTCCCATAGGGGTGTCAGCCCCCCCACTTCCCATAGGGGTGTCAGCCCCCCACTTCCCATAGGGGTGTCAGCCCCCCTACTTCCCATAGGGGTGTCAGCCCCCCCACTTCCCATAGGGGTGTCAGCCCCCCTACTTCCCATAGGGGTGTCAGCCCCCCCACTTCCCATAGGGGTGTCAGCCCCCCACTTCCCATAGGGGTGTCAGCCCCCCTACTTCCCATAGGGGTGTCAGCCCCCCCACTTCCCATAGGGGTGTCAGCCCCCCTACTTCCCATAGGGGTGTCAGCCCCCCCACTTCCCATAGGGGTGTCAGCCCCCCTACTTCCCATAGGGGTGTCAGCCCCCCCACTTCCCATAGGGGTGTCAGCCCCCCCACTTCCCATAGGGGTGTCAGCCCCCCTACTTCCCATAGGGGTGTCAGCCCCCCCACTTCCCATAGGGGTGTCAGCCCCCACTTCCCATAGGGGTGTCAGCCCCCCTACTTCCCATAGGGGTGTCAGCCCCCCTACTTCCCATAGGGGTGTCAGCCCCCCACTTCCCATAGGGGTGTCAGCCCCCTACTTCCCATAGGGGTGTCAGCCCCCCCACTTCCCATAGGGGTGTCAGCCCCCCTACTTCCCATAGGGGTGTCAGCCCCCCCACTTCCCATAGGGGTGTCAGCCCCCCCACTTCCCATAGGGGTGTCAGCCCCCCTACTTCCCATAGGGGTGTCAGCCCCCCCACTTCCCATAGGGGTGTCAGCCCCCCACTTCCCATAGGGGTGTCAGCCCCCCACTTCCCATAGGGGTGTCAGCCCCCCCACTTCCCATAGGGGTGTCAGCCCCCCACTTCCCATAGGGGTGTCAGCCCCCCTACTTCCCATAGGGTGTCAGCCCCCCCACTTCCCATAGGGGTGTCAGCCCCCCCACTTCCCATAGGGGTGTCAGCCCCCCCACTTCCCATAGGGGTGTCAGCCCCCCACTTCCCATAGGGGTGTCAGCCCCCCACTTCCCATAGGGGTGTCAGCCCCCCCACTTCCCATAGGGGTGTCAGCCCCCCACTTCCCATAGGGGTGTCAGCCCCCCTACTTCCCATAGGGGTGTCAGCCCCCCACTTCCCATAGGGGTGTCAGCCCCCCCACTTCCCATAGGGGTGTCAGCCCCCCCACTTCCCATAGGGGTGTCAGCCCCCTACTTCCCATAGGGGTGTCAGCCCCCCCACTTCCCATAGGGGTGTCAGCCCCCCCACTTCCCATAGGGGTGTCAGCCCCCCCACTTCCCATAGGGGTGTCAGCCCCCTACTTCCCATAGGGGTGTCAGCCCCCCACTTCCCATAGGGGTGTCAGCCCCCCACTTCCCATAGGGGTGTCAGCCCCCCTACTTCCCATAGGGGTGTCAGCCCCCCCACTTCCCATAGGGGTGTCAGCCCCCCTACTTCCCATAGGGGTGTCAGCCCCCCCACTTCCCATAGGGGTGTCAGCCCCCCCACTTCCCATAGGGGTGTCAGCCCCCCTACTTCCCATAGGGGTGTCAGCCCCCACTTCCCATAGGGGTGTCAGCCCCCCCACTTCCCATAGGGGTGTCAGCCCCCCTACTTCCCATAGGGGTGTCAGCCCCCCCACTTCCCATAGGGGTGTCAGCCCCCACTTCCCATAGGGGTGTCAGCCCCCCCACTTCCCATAGGGGTGTCAGCCCCCCCACTTCCCATAGGGGTGTCAGCCCCCCTACTTCCCATAGGGGTGTCAGCCCCCCTACTTCCCATAGGGGTGTCAGCCCCCCTACTTCCCATAGGGGTGTCAGCCCCCCCACTTCCCATAGGGGTGTCAGCCCCCCCACTTCCCATAGGGGTGTCAGCCCCCCCACTTCCCATAGGGGTGTCAGCCCCCCCACTTCCCATAGGGGTGTCAGCCCCCCACTTCCCATAGGGGTGTCAGCCCCCCACTTCCCATAGGGGTGTCAGCCCCCCTACTTCCCATAGGGGTGTCAGCCCCCCCACTTCCCATAGGGGTGTCAGCCCCCCCACTTCCCATAGGGGTGTCAGCCCCCCTACTTCCCATAGGGGTGTCAGCCCCCCACTTCCCATAGGGGTGTCAGCCCCCCCACTTCCCATAGGGGTGTCAGCCCCCCTACTTCCCATAGGGGTGTCAGCCCCCCCACTTCCCATAGGGGTGTCAGCCCCCCACTTCCCATAGGGGTGTCAGCCCCCCCACTTCCCATAGGGGTGTCAGCCCCCCTACTTCCCATAGGGGTGTCAGCCCCCCCACTTCCCATAGGGGTGTCAGCCCCCCACTTCCCATAGGGGTGTCAGCCCCCTACTTCCCATAGGGGTGTCAGCCTCCCACTTCCCATATGGGTGTCAGCCCCCCCACTTCCCATAGGGGTGTCAGCCCCCCCACTTCCCATAGGGGTGTCAGCCCCCCTACTTCCCATAGGGGTGTCAGCCCCCCTACTTCCCATAGGGGTGTCAGCCCCCCCACTTCCCATAGGGGTGTCAGCCCCCCCACTTCCCATAGGGGTGTCAGCCCCCCCACTTCCCATAGGGGTGTCAGCCCCCCTACTTCCCATAGGGGTGTCAGCCCCCCCACTTCCCATAGGGGTGTCAGCCCCCCCACTTCCCATAGGGGTGTCAGCCCCCCTACTTCCCATAGGGGTGTCAGCCCCCCACTTCCCATAGGGGTGTCAGCCCCCCTACTTCCCATAGGGGTGTCAGCCCCCCCACTTCCCATAGGGGTGTCAGCCCCCCCACTTCCCATAGGGGTGTCAGCCCCCTACTTCCCATAGGGGTGTCAGCCCCCCTACTTCCCATAGGGGTGTCAGCCCCCCTACTTCCCATAGGGGTGTCAGCCCCCACTTCCCAGAGGGGTGTCAGCCCCAATACTTCCATAGGGGTGTCAGCCCCCCTACTTCCCATAGGGGTGTCAGCCCCCCTACTTCCCATAGGGGTGTCAGCCCCCCTACTTCCCATAGGGGTGTCAGCCCCCCTACTTCCCATAGGGGTGTCAGCCCCCCTACTTCCCATAGGGGTGTCAGCCCCCCCACTTCCCATAGGGGTGTCAGCCCCCCACTTCCCATAGGGGTGTCAGCCCCCCTACTTCCCATAGGGGTGTCAGCCCCCCTACTTCCCATAGGGGTGTCAGCCCCCCTACTTCCCATAGGGGTGTCAGCCCCCCTACTTCCCATAGGGGTGTCAGCCCCCCACTTCCCATAGGGGTGTCAGCCCCCCCACTTCCCATAGGGGTGTCAGCCCCCCCTACTTCCCATAGGGGTGTCAGCCCCCCCACTTCCCATAGGGGTGTCAGCCCCCCCACTTCCCATAGGGTGTCAGCCCCCCTACTTCCCATAGGGGTGTCAGCCCCCCTACTTCCCATAGGGGTGTCAGCCCCCCTACTTCCCATAGGGGTGTCAGCCCCCCCACTTCCCATAGGGGTGTCAGCCCCCCTACTTCCCATAGGGGTGTCAGCCCCCCCACTTCCCATAGGGGTGTCAGCCCCCCCCACTTCCCATAGGGGTGTCAGCCCCCCTACTTCCCATAGGGGTGTCAGCCCCCCTACTTCCCATAGGGGTGTCAGCCCCCCTACTTCCCATAGGGGTGTCAGCCCCCCTACTTCCCATAGGGGTGTCAGCCCCCCCTACTTCCCATAGGGGTGTCAGCCCCCCTACTTCCCATAGGGGTGTCAGCCCCCCTACTTCCCATAGGGGTGTCAGCCCCCCTACTTCCCATAGGGGTGTCAGCCCCCCCCACTTCCCATAGGGGTGTCAGCCCCCCTACTTCCCATAGGGGTGTCAGCCCCCCACTTCCCATAGGGGTGTCAGCCCCCCCACTTCCCATAGGGGTGTCAGCCCCCCTACTTCCCATAGGGGTGTCAGCCCCCCTACTTCCCATAGGGGTGTCAGCCCCCCTACTTCCCATAGGGGTGTCAGCCCCCCCACTTCCCATAGGGGTGTCAGCCCCCCACTTCCCATAGGGGTGTCAGCCCCCCCTACTTCCCATAGGGGTGTCAGCCCCCCCACTTCCCATAGGGGTGTCAGCCCCCCTACTTCCCATAGGGGTGTCAGCCCCCCCACTTCCCATAGGGGTGTCAGCCCCCCCACTTCCCATAGGGGTGTCAGCCCCCCCACTTCCCATAGGGGTGTCAGCCCCCCACTTCCCATAGGGGTGTCAGCCCCCCCACTTCCCATAGGGGTGTCAGCCCCCCCACTTCCCATAGGGGTGTCAGCCCCCCTACTTCCCATAGGGGTGTCAGCCCCCCACTTCCCATAGGGGTGTCAGCCCCCCACTTCCCATAGGGGTGTCAGCCCCCCTACTTCCCATAGGGGTGTCAGCCCCCCACTTCCCATAGGGGTGTCAGCCCCCCTACTTCCCATAGGGGTGTCAGCCCCCCTACTTCCCATAGGGGTGTCAGCCCCCCACTTCCCCTAGGGGTGTCAGCCCCCCACTTCCCATAGGGGTGTCAGCCCCCCACTTCCCATAGGGGTGTCAGCCCCCCTACTTCCCATAGGGGTGTCAGCCCCCCCACTTCCCATAGGGGTGTCAGCCCCCCACTTCCCATAGGGGTGTCAGCCCCCACTTCCCATAGGGGTGTCAGCCCCCCCACTTCCCATAGGGGTGTCAGCCCCCCCACTTCCCATAGGGGTGTCAGCCCCCCTACTTCCCATAGGGGTGTCAGCCCCCCCACTTCCCATAGGGGTGTCAGCCCCCCCACTTCCCATAGGGGTGTCAGCCCCCCTACTTCCCATAGGGGTGTCAGCCCCCCACTTCCCATAGGGGTGTCAGCCCCCCCACTTCCCATAGGGTGTCAGCCCCCCTACTTCCCATAGGGGTGTCAGCCCCCCCACTTCCCATAGGGGTGTCAGCCCCCCCACTTCCCATAGGGGTGTCAGCCCCCCTACTTCCCATAGGGGTGTCAGCCCCCCTACTTCCCATAGGGGTGTCAGCCCCCCACTTCCCATAGGGGTGTCAGCCCCCCTACTTCCCATAGGGGTGTCAGCCCCCCCACTTCCCATAGGGGTGTCAGCCCCCCCTACTTCCCATAGGGGTGTCAGCCCCCCCACTTCCCATAGGGGTGTCAGCCCCCTACTTCCCATAGGGGTGTCAGCCCCCCTACTTCCCATAGGGGTGTCAGCCCCCCCACTTCCCATAGGGGTGTCAGCCCCCCCACTTCCCATAGGGGTGTCAGCCCCCCTACTTCCCATAGGGGTGTCAGCCCCCCACTTCCCATAGGGGTGTCAGCCCCCCCACTTCCCATAGGGGTGTCAGCCCCCCCACTTCCCATAGGGGTGTCAGCCCCCCTACTTCCCATAGGGGTGTCAGCCCCCCTACTTCCCATAGGGGTGTCAGCCCCCCCACTTCCCATAGGGGTGTCAGCCCCCCCACTTCCCATAGGGGTGTCAGCCCCCCCACTTCCCATAGGGGTGTCAGCCCCCCTACTTCCCATAGGGGTGTCAGCCCCCCACTTCCCATAGGGGTGTCAGCCCCCCCACTTCCCATAGGGGTGTCAGCCCCCCTACTTCCCATAGGGTGTCAGCCCCCCACTTCCCATAGGGGTGTCAGCCCCCCCACTTCCCATAGGGGTGTCAGCCCCCCTACTTCCCATAGGGGTGTCAGCCCCCCTACTTCCCATAGGGGTGTCAGCCCCCCTACTTCCCATAGGGGTGTCAGCCCCCCACTTCCCATAGGGGTGTCAGCCCCCCTACTTCCCATAGGGGTGTCAGCCCCCCCACTTCCCATAGGGGTGTCAGCCCCCCCACTTCCCATAGGGGTGTCAGCCCCCCCACTTCCCATAGGGGTGTCAGCCCCCCTACTTCCCATAGGGGTGTCAGCCCCCCCACTTCCCATAGGGGTGTCAGCCCCCCCACTTCCCATAGGGGTGTCAGCCCCCCTACTTCCCATAGGGGTGTCAGCCCCCCACTTCCCATAGGGGTGTCAGCCCCCCCACTTCCCATAGGGGTGTCAGCCCCCCTACTTCCCATAGGGGTGTCAGCCCCCCCACTTCCCATAGGGGTGTCAGCCCCCCCACTTCCCATAGGGGTGTCAGCCCCCCTACTTCCCATAGGGGTGTCAGCCCCCCCTACTTCCCATAGGGGTGTCAGCCCCCCACTTCCCATAGGGGTGTCAGCCCCCCTACTTCCCATAGGGGTGTCAGCCCCCCTACTTCCCATAGGGGTGTCAGCCCCCCCACTTCCCATAGGGGTGTCAGCCCCCCACTTCCCATAGGGGTGTCAGCCCCCCCACTTCCCATAGGGGTGTCAGCCCCCCTACTTCCCATAGGGGTGTCAGCCCCCCCACTTCCCATAGGGGTGTCAGCCCCCCACTTCCCATAGGGGTGTCAGCCCCCCACTTCCCATAGGGGTGTCAGCCCCCCCACTTCCCATAGGGGTGTCAGCCCCCCTACTTCCCATAGGGGTGTCAGCCCCCCTACTTCCCATAGGGGTGTCAGCCCCCCACTTCCCATAGGGGTGTCAGCCCCCCTACTTCCCATAGGGGTGTCAGCCCCCCCACTTCCCATAGGGGTGTCAGCCCCCCCACTTCCCATAGGGGTGTCAGCCCCCCACTTCCCATAGGGGTGTCAGCCCCCCTACTTCCCATAGGGGTGTCAGCCCCCCACTTCCCATAGGGGTGTCAGCCCCCCCACTTCCCATAGGGGTGTCAGCCCCCCACTTCCCATAGGGGTGTCAGCCCCCCCACTTCCCATAGGGGTGTCAGCCCCCCACTTCCCATAGGGGTGTCAGCCCCCCACTTCCCATAGGGGTGTCAGCCCCCCCACTTCCCATAGGGGTGTCAGCCCCCCTACTTCCCATAGGGGTGTCAGCCCCCCCACTTCCCATAGGGGTGTCAGCCCCCCACTTCCCATAGGGGTGTCAGCCCCCCTACTTCCCATAGGGGTGTCAGCCCCCCTACTTCCCATAGGGGTGTCAGCCCCCCACTTCCCATAGGGGTGTCAGCCCCCCACTTCCCATAGGGGTGTCAGCCCCCTACTTCCCATAGGGGTGTCAGCCCCCCCACTTCCCATAGGGGTGTCAGCCCCCCTACTTCCCATAGGGGTGTCAGCCCCCCTACTTCCCATAGGGGTGTCAGCCCCCCCTACTTCCCATAGGGGTGTCAGCCCCCCTACTTCCCATAGGGGTGTCAGCCCCCCTACTTCCCATAGGGGTGTCAGCCCCCCCACTTCCCATAGGGGTGTCAGCCCCCCCACTTCCCATAGGGGTGTCAGCCCCCCTACTTCCCATAGGGGTGTCAGCCCCCCACTTCCCATAGGGGTGTCAGCCCCCCACTTCCCATAGGGGTGTCAGCCCCCCTACTTCCCATAGGGGTGTCAGCCCCCCCACTTCCCATAGGGGTGTCAGCCCCCCTACTTCCCATAGGGGTGTCAGCCCCCCTACTTCCCATAGGGGTGTCAGCCCCCTACTTCCCATAGGGGTGTCAGCCCCCCTACTTCCCATAGGGGTGTCAGCCCCCTACTTCCCATAGGGGTGTCAGCCCCCCCACTTCCCATAGGGGTGTCAGCCCCCCCACTTCCCATAGGGGTGTCAGCCCCCCCACTTCCCATAGGGGTGTCAGCCCCCCTACTTCCCATAGGGGTGTCAGCCCCCTACTTCCCATAGGGGTGTCAGCCCCCCCACTTCCCATAGGGGTGTCAGCCCCCCACTTCCCATAGGGGTGTCAGCCCCCCCTACTTCCCATAGGGGTGTCAGCCCCCCCACTTCCCATAGGGGTGTCAGCCCCCCCACTTCCCATAGGGGTGTCAGCCCCCCCACTTCCCATAGGGGTGTCAGCCCCCCTACTTCCCATAGGGGTGTCAGCCCCCCACTTCCCATAGGGGTGTCAGCCCCCCTACTTCCCATAGGGGTGTCAGCCCCCCCACTTCCCATAGGGGTGTCAGCCCCCCACTTCCCATAGGGGTGTCAGCCCCCCTACTTCCCATAGGGGTGTCAGCCCCCCACTTCCCATAGGGGTGTCAGCCCCCCTACTTCCCATAGGGGTGTCAGCCCCCCTACTTCCCATAGGGGTGTCAGCCCCCCACTTCCCATAGGGGTGTCAGCCCCCCCCACTTCCCATAGGGTGTCAGCCCCCCCCACTTCACATAGGGGTGTCAGCCCCCCTACTTCCCATAGGGGTGTCAGCCCCCCCACTTCCCATAGGGGTGTCAGCCCCCCACTTCCCATAGGGGTGTCAGCCCCCCCACTTCCCATAGGGGTGTCAGCCCCCCTACTTCCCATAGGGGTGTCAGCCCCCCACTTCCCATAGGGGTGTCAGCCCCCCCACTTCCCATAGGGGTGTCAGCCCCCCTACTTCCCATAGGGGTGTCAGCCCCCCCCTTTCCCATAGGGGTGTCAGCGCCCCTACTTCACATAGGGGTGTCAGCCCCCCCACTTCCCATAGGGGTGTCAGCCCCCAAACTTCACATAGGGGTGTCAGCCCCCCTACTTCCCATAGGGGTGTCAGCCCCCTACTTCCCATAGGGGTGTCAGCCCCCCCACTTCCCATAGGGGTGTCAGCCCCCCTACTTCCCATAGGGGTGTCAGCCCCCCACTTCCCATAGGGGTGTCAGCCCCCCACTTCCCATAGGGGTGTCAGCCCCCTACTTCCCATAGGGGTGTCAGCCCCCCCACTTCCCATAGGGGTGTCAGCCCCCCACTTCCCATAGGGGTGTCAGCCCCCCTACTTCCCATAGGGGTGTCAGCCCCCCACTTCCCATAGGGGTGTCAGCCCCCCTACTTCCCATAGGGGTGTCAGCCCCCCCACTTCCCATAGGGGTGTCAGCCCCCCCACTTCCCATAGGGGTGTCAGCCCCCCTACTTCCCATAGGGGTGTCAGCCCCCCCACTTCCCATAGGGGTGTCAGCCCCCCTACTTCCCATAGGGGTGTCAGCCCCCCACTTCCCATAGGGGTGTCAGCCCCCCACTTCCCATAGGGGTGTCAGCCCCCCACTTCCCATAGGGGTGTCAGCCCCCCTACTTCCCATAGGGGTGTCAGCCCCCCACTTCCCATAGGGGTGTCAGCCCCCCACTTCCCATAGGGGTGTCAGCCCCCCTACTTCCCATAGGGGTGTCAGCCCCCCCACTTCCCATAGGGGTGTCAGCCCCCCCACTTCCCATAGGGGTGTCAGCCCCCACTTCCCATAGGGGTGTCAGCCCCCCCACTTCCCATAGGGGTGTCAGCCCCCCTACTTCCCATAGGGGTGTCAGCCCCCCACTTCCCATAGGGGTGTCAGCCCCCCCACTTCCCATAGGGGTGTCAGCCCCCCCACTTCCCATAGGGGTGTCAGCCCCCCTACTTCCCATAGGGGTGTCAGCCCCCCACTTCCCATAGGGGTGTCAGCCCCCCACTTCCCATAGGGGTGTCAGCCCCCTACTTCCCATAGGGGTGTCAGCCCCCCTACTTCCCATAGGGGTGTCAGCCCCCCCACTTCCCATAGGGGTGTCAGCCCCCCCACTTCCCATAGGGGTGTCAGCCCCCTACTTCCCATAGGGGTGTCAGCCCCCCACTTCCCATAGGGGTGTCAGCCCCCCCACTTCCCATAGGGGTGTCAGCCCCCCACTTCCCATAGGGGTGTCAGCCCCCCTACTTCCCATAGGGGTGTCAGCCCCCCACTTCCCATAGGGGTGTCAGCCCCCCTACTTCCCATAGGGGTGTCAGCCCCCCTACTTCCCATAGGGGTGTCAGCCCCCCTACTTCCCATAGGGGTGTCAGCCCCCCACTTCCCATAGGGGTGTCAGCCCCCCTACTTCCCATAGGGGTGTCAGCCCCCCACTTCCCATAGGGGTGTCAGCCCCCCTACTTCCCATAGGGGTGTCAGCCCCCCCACTTCCCATAGGGGTGTCAGCCCCCCTACTTCCCATAGGGGTTTCAGCCCCCCACTTCCCATAGGGGTGTCAGCCCCCCCACTTCCCATAGGGGTGTCAGCCACCCACTTCCCATAGGGGTGTCAGCCCCCTACTTCCCATAGGGGTGTCAGCCCCCCCACTTCCCATAGGGGTGTCAGCCCCCCCTACTTCCCATAGGGGTGTCAGCCCCCCTACTTCCCATAGGGGTGTCAGCCCCCCACTTCCCATAGGGGTGTCAGCCCCCCTACTTCCCATAGGGGTGTCAGCCCCCCTACTTCCCATAGGGGTGTCAGCCCCCCTACTTCCCATAGGGGTGTCAGCCCCCCTACTTCCCATAGGGGTGTCAGCCCCCTACTTCCCATAGGGGTGTCAGCCCCCCCACTTCCCATAGGGGTGTCAGCCCCCCACTTCCCATAGGGGTGTCAGCCCCCCCACTTCCCATAGGGGTGTCAGCCCCCCTACTTCCCATAGGGGTGTCAGCCCCCCTACTTCCCATAGGGGTGTCAGCCCCCCACTTCCCATAGGGGTGTCAGCCCCCCCACTTCCCATAGGGGTGTCAGCCCCCCTACTTCCCATAGGGGTGTCAGCCCCCCACTTCCCATAGGGGTGTCAGCCCCCCCACTTCCCATAGGGGTGTCAGCCCCCCCACTTCCCATAGGGGTGTCAGCCCCCCTACTTCCCATAGGGGTGTCAGCCCCCCTACTTCCCATAGGGGTGTCAGCCCCCCACTTCCCATAGGGGTGTCAGCCCCCCTACTTCCCATAGGGGTGTCAGCCCCCCTACTTCCCATAGGGGTGTCAGCCCCCCCACTTCCCATAGGGGTGTCAGCCCCCCTACTTCCCATAGGGGTGTCAGCCCCCCTACTTCCCATAGGGGTGTCAGCCCCCCTACTTCCCATAGGGGTGTCAGCCCCCTACTTCCCATAGGGGTGTCAGCCCCCCACTTCCCATAGGGGTGTCAGCCCCCCACTTCCCATAGGGGTGTCAGCCCCCCACTTCCCATAGGGGTGTCAGCCCCCCCACTTCCCATAGGGGTGTCAGCCCCCCACTTCCCATAGGGGTGTCAGCCCCCCTACTTCCCATAGGGGTGTCAGCCCCCCTACTTCCCATAGGGGTGTCAGCCCCCCCACTTCCCATAGGGGTGTCAGCCCCCCTACTTCCCATAGGGGTGTCAGCCCCCCCACTTCCCATAGGGGTGTCAGCCCCCCCACTTCCCATAGGGGTGTCAGCCCCCCACTTCCCATAGGGGTGTCAGCCCCCCCACTTCCCATAGGGGTGTCAGCCCCCCTACTTCCCATAGGGGTGTCAGCCCCCCACTTCCCATAGGGGTGTCAGCCCCCCCCTTCCCATAGGGGTGTCAGCCCCCCTACTTCCCATAGGGGTGTCAGCCCCCCCACTTCCCATAGGGGTGTCAGCCCCCCCACTTCCCATAGGGTGTCAGCCCCCCCACTTCCCATAGGGGTGTCAGCCCCCCTACTTCCCATAGGGGTGTCAGCCCCCTACTTCCCATAGGGGTGTCAGCCCCCCTACTTCCCATAGGGGTGTCAGCCCCCCACTTCCCATAGGGGTGTCAGCCCCCCACTTCCCATAGGGGTGTCAGCCCCCTACTTCCCATAGGGGTGTCAGCCCCCCTACTTCCCATAGGGGTGTCAGCCCCCCCACTTCCCATAGGGGTGTCAGCCCCCCACTTCCCATAGGGGTGTCAGCCCCCCTACTTCCCATAGGGGTGTCAGCCCCCCTACTTCCCATAGGGGTGTCAGCCCCCCCACTTCCCATAGGGGTGTCAGCCCCCCCACTTCCCATAGGGGTGTCAGCCCCCCCACTTCCCATAGGGGTGTCAGCCCTCCACTTCCCATAGGGGTGTCAGCCCCCCTACTTCCCATAGGGGTGTCAGCCCCCCTACTTCCCATAGGGGTGTCAGCCCCCCACTTCCCATAGGGGTGTCAGCCCCCCTACTTCCCATAGGGGTGTCAGCCCCCCCACTTCCCATAGGGGTGTCAGCCCCCCACTTCCCATAGGGGTGTCAGCCCCCCCACTTCCCATAGGGGTGTCAGCCCCCCCACTTCCCATAGGGGTGTCAGCCCCCTACTTCCCATAGGGGTGTCAGCCCCCCACTTCCCATAGGGGTGTCAGCCCCCCCACTTCCCATAGGGGTGTCAGCCCCCCCACTTCCCATAGGGGTGTCAGCCCCCCTACTTCCCATAGGGGTGTCAGCCCCCCTACTTCCCATAGGGGTGTCAGCCCCCCCACTTCCCATAGGGGTGTCAGCCCCCCCACTTCCCATAGGGGTGTCAGCCCCCCTACTTCCCATAGGGGTGTCAGCCCCCCCACTTCCCATAGGGGTGTCAGCCCCCCTACTTCCCATAGGGGTGTCAGCCCCCCTACTTCCCATAGGGGTGTCAGCCCCCCCACTTCCCATAGGGGTGTCAGCCCCCCACTTCCCATAGGGGTGTCAGCCCCCCCACTTCCCATAGGGGTGTCAGCCCCCCTACTTCCCATAGGGGTGTCAGCCCCCCCACTTCCCATAGGGGTGTCAGCCCCCCTACTTCCCATAGGGGTGTCAGCCCCCTACTTCCCATAGGGGTGTCAGCCCCCCACTTCCCATAGGGGTGTCAGCCCCCCACTTCCCATAGGGGTGTCAGCCTCCCCACTTCCCATAGGGGTGTCAGCCCCCCTACTTCCCATAGGGGTGTCAGCCCCCCCACTTCCCATAGGGGTGTCAGCCCCCCCACTTCCCATAGGGGTGTCAGCCCCCTACTTCCCATAGGGGTGTCAGCCCCCCCACTTCCCATAGGGGTGTCAGCCCCCCACTTCCCATAGGGGTGTCAGCCCCCCACTTCCCATAGGGGTGTCAGCCCCCCTACTTCCCATAGGGGTGTCAGCCCCCCTACTTCCCATAGGGGTGTCAGCCCCCCTACTTCCCATAGGGGTGTCAGCCCCCCACTTCCCATAGGGGTGTCAGCCCCCCCACTTCCCATAGGGGTGTCAGCCCCCCACTTCCCATAGGGGTGTCAGCCCCCCCACTTCCCATAGGGGTGTCAGCCCCCCCACTTCCCATAGGGGTGTCAGCCCCCCTACTTCCCATAGGGGTGTCAGCCCCCCACTTCCCATAGGGGTGTCAGCCCCCCCACTTCCCATAGGGGTGTCAGCCCCCCTACTTCCCATAGGGGTGTCAGCCCCCCCACTTCCCATAGGGGTGTCAGCCCCCCACTTCCCATAGGGGTGTCAGCCCCCCTACTTCCCATAGGGGTGTCAGCCCCCCCACTTCCCATAGGGGTGTCAGCCCCCCTACTTCCCATAGGGGTGTCAGCCCCCCACTTCCCATAGGGGTGTCAGCCCCCCACTTCCCATAGGGGTGTCAGCCCCCCCACTTCCCATAGGGGTGTCAGCCCCCCTACTTCCCATAGGGGTGTCAGCCCCCCCACTTCCCATAGGGGTGTCAGCCCCCCACTTCCCATAGGGGTGTCAGCCCCCACTTCCCATAGGGGTGTCAGCCCCCCCACTTCCCATAGGGGTGTCAGCCCCCCCACTTCCCATAGGGGTGTCAGCCCCCCTACTTCCCATAGGGGTGTCAGCCCCCCACTTCCCATAGGGGTGTCAGCCCCCCTACTTCCCATAGGGGTGTCAGCCCCCCCACTTCCCATAGGGGTGTCAGCCCCCCTACTTCCCATAGGGGTGTCAGCCCCCCCACTTCCCATAGGGGTGTCAGCCCCCCACTTCCCATAGGGGTGTCAGCCCCCCCACTTCCCATAGGGGTGTCAGCCCCCCCACTTCCCATAGGGGTGTCAGCCCCCCCACTTCCCATAGGGGTGTCAGCCCCCTACTTCCCATAGGGGTGTCAGCCCCCCCACTTCCCATAGGGGTGTCAGCCCCCCCACTTCCCATAGGGGTGTCAGCCCCCCTACTTCCCATAGGGGTGTCAGCCCCCCACTTCCCATAGGGGTGTCAGCCCCCCTACTTCCCATAGGGGTGTCAGCCCCCCTACTTCCCATAGGGGTGTCAGCCCCCCACTTCCCATAGGGGTGTCAGCCCCCCACTTCCCATAGGGGTGTCAGCCCCCCTACTTCCCATAGGGGTGTCAGCCCCCTACTTCCCATAGGGGTGTCAGCCCCCCACTTCCCATAGGGGTGTCAGCCCCCCTACTTCCCATAGGGGTGTCAGCCCCCCACTTCCCATAGGGGTGTCAGCCCCCAACCTTCCCATAGGGGTGTCAGCCCCCCACTTCCCATAGGGGTGTCAGCCCCCCCACTTCCCATAGGGGTGTCAGCCCCCCTACTTCCCATAGGGGTGTCAGCCCCCCACTTCCCATAGGGGTGTCAGCCCCCCACTTCCCATAGGGGTGTCAGCCCCCCTACTTCCCATAGGGGTGTCAGCCCCCCTACTTCCCATAGGGGTGTCAGCCCCCCACTTCCCATAGGGGTGTCAGCCCCCCACTTCCCATAGGGGTGTCAGCCCCCCTACTTCCCATAGGGGTGTCAGCCCCCCACTTCCCATAGGGGTGTCAGCCCCCCCACTTCCCATAGGGGTGTCAGCCCCCCTACTTCCCATAGGGGTGTCAGCCCCCCACTTCCCATAGGGGTGTCAGCCCCCCCACTTCCCATAGGGGTGTCAGCCCCCCCACTTCCCATAGGGGTGTCAGCCCCCCACTTCCCATAGGGGTGTCAGCCCCCCCACTTCCCATAGGGGTGTCAGCCCCCCCACTTCCCATAGGGGTGTCAGCCCCCTACTTCCCATAGGGGTGTCAGCCCCCCACTTCCCATAGGGGTGTCAGCCCCCCTACTTCCCATAGGGGTGTCAGCCCCCCACTTCCCATAGGGGTGTCAGCCCCCCACTTCCCATAGGGGTGTCAGCCCCCCTACTTCCCATAGGGGTGTCAGCCCCCCCACTTCCCATAGGGGTGTCAGCCCCCCCACTTCCCATAGGGGTGTCAGCCCCCCTACTTCCCATAGGGGTGTCAGCCCCCCACTTCCCATAGGGGTGTCAGCCCCCCCTACTTCCCATAGGGGTGTCAGCCCCCTACTTCCCATAGGGGTGTCAGCCCCCCTACTTCCCATAGGGGTGTCAGCCCCCCTACTTCCCATAGGGGTGTCAGCCCCCTACTTCCCATAGGGGTGTCAGCCCCCCCACTTCCCATAGGGGTGTCAGCCCCCCCACTTCCCATAGGGGTGTCAGCCCCCCCACTTCCCATAGGGGTGTCAGCCCCCCTACTTCCCATAGGGGTGTCAGCCCCCCACTTCCCATAGGGGTGTCAGCCCCCCACTTCCCATAGGGGTGTCAGCCCCCCTACTTCCCATAGGGGTGTCAGCCCCCCACTTCCCATAGGGGTGTCAGCCCCCCCACTTCCCATAGGGGTGTCAGCCCCCCCACTTCCCATAGGGGTGTCAGCCCCCCACTTCCCATAGGGGTGTCAGCCCCCCTACTTCCCATAGGGGTGTCAGCCCCCCCACTTCCCATAGGGGTGTCAGCCCCCCTACTTCCCATAGGGGTGTCAGCCCCCCTACTTCCCATAGGGGTGTCAGCCCCCCCACTTCCCATAGGGGTGTCAGCCCCCCCACTTCCCATAGGGGTGTCAGCCCCCCTACTTCCCATAGGGGTGTCAGCCCCCCTACTTCCCATAGGGGTGTCAGCCCCCTACTTCCCATAGGGGTGTCAGCCCCCCTACTTCCCATAGGGGTGTCAGCCCCCCACTTCCCATAGGGGTGTCAGCCCCCCCACTTCCCATAGGGGTGTCAGCCCCCCCACTTCCCATAGGGGTGTCAGCCCCCCTACTTCCCATAGGGGTGTCAGCCCCCCCACTTCCCATAGGGGTGTCAGCCCCCCACTTCCCATAGGGGTGTCAGCCCCCCCACTTCCCATAGGGGTGTCAGCCCCCCCACTTCCCATAGGGGTGTCAGCCCCCCCACTTCCCATAGGGGTGTCAGCCCCCCACTTCCCATAGGGGTGTCAGCCCCCCACTTCCCATAGGGGTGTCAGCCCCCCCACTTCCCATAGGGGTGTCAGCCCCCTACTTCCCATAGGGGTGTCAGCCCCCCTACTTCCCATAGGGGTGTCAGTCCCCCCACTTCCCATAGGGGTGTCAGCACCCCACTTCCCATAGGGGTGTAAACCCCCCACTTCCCATAGGGGTGTCAGCCCCCCTACTTCCCATAGGGGTGTCAGCCCCCCCACTTCCCATAGGGGTGTCAGCCCCCCACTTCCCATAGGGGTGTCAGCCCCCCCTACTTCCCATAGGGGTGTCAGCCCCCCTACTTCCCATAGGGGTGTCAGCCCCCCCACTTCCCATAGGGGTGTCAGCCCCCCTACTTCCCATAGGGGTGTCAGCCCCCCACTTCCCATAGGGGTGTCAGCCCCCCCACTTCCCATAGGGGTGTCAGCCCCCCACTTCCCATAGGGGTGTCAGCCCCCCCACTTCCCATAGGGGTGTCAGCCCCCCTACTTCCCATAGGGGTGTCAGCCCCCCTACTTCCCATAGGGGTGTCAGCCCCCCTACTTCCCATAGGGGTGTCAGCCCCCCTACTTCCCATAGGGGTGTCAGCCCCCCACTTCCCATAGGGGTGTCAGCCCCCCACTTCCCATAGGGGTGTCAGCCCCCCCACTTCCCATAGGGGTGTCAGCCCCCTACTTCCCATAGGGGTGTCAGCCCCCCTACTTCCCATAGGGGTGTCAGCCCCCCCACTTCCCATAGGGGTGTCAGCCCCCCCACTTCCCATAGGGGTGTCAGCCACCTCACTTCCCATAGGAGTGTCAGCCCCCCACTTCCCATAGGGGTGTCAGCCCCCCTACTTCCCATAGGGGTGTCAGCCCCCCCACTTCCCATAGGGGTGTCAGCCCCCCCACTTCCCATAGGGGTGTCAGCCCCCCTACTTCCCATAGGGGTGTCAGCCCCCCTACTTCCCATAGGGGTGTCAGCCCCCTACTTCCCATAGGGGTGTCAGCCCCCCTACTTCCCATAGGGGTGTCAGCCCCCCTACTTCCCATAGGGGTGTCAGCCCCCCCCACTTCCCATAGGGGTGTCAGCCCCCCCACTTCCCATAGGGGTGTCAGCCCCCCCACTTCACATAGGGGTGTCAGCCCCCCTACTTCCCATAGGGGTGTCAGCCCCCCTACTTCCCATAGGGGTGTCAGCCCCCTACTTCCCATAGGGGTGTCAGCCCCCCTACTTCCCATAGGGGTGTCAGCCCCCCCCCACTTCCCATAGGGGTGTCAGCCCCCCTACTTCCCATAGGGGTGTCAGCCCCCCTACTTCCCATAGGGGTGTCAGCCCCCCTACTTCCCATAGGGGTGTCAGCCCCCCTACTTCCCATAGGGGTGTCAGCCCCCCACTTCCCATAGGGGTGTCAGCCCCCCTACTTCCCATAGGGGTGTCAGCCCCCCCACTTCCCATAGGGGTGTCAGCCCCCCTACTTCCCATAGGGGTGTCAGCCCCCCTACTTCCCATAGGGGTGTCAGCCCCCCCACTTCCCATAGGGGTGTCAGCCCCCCCCATGCACATAGGGGTGTCAGCCCCCCTACTTCCCATAGGGGTGTCAGCCCCCCACTTCCCATAGGGGTGTCAGCCCCCCCACTTCACATAGGGGTGTCAGCCCCCCTACTTCCCATAGGGGTGTCAGCCCCCCTACTTCACATAGGGGTGTGAGCGCCCCTACTTCACATAGGGGTGTGAGCCCCCCTAATTCACATAGGGGTGTGTCCCCCGCAGCCCCCTCTGGTGGCGGCGTAGTGTTTCCACCGAAGAGCTGGGGAGCGCACAAGACTAGGGGTATTGGGGTTGGCCAGGTGCGAGGGTCAAAGGTAGCGGTCCTTTGTGCCGACCTCGTTACCAACTTCCCAAAAGAGTAACTTCACACCAAAGTGGAGAGAAAAAGAAAAAGGCTTTATTTCTCCTTTACGCAAAAATGGTTCAAAACATACGGCTTTGGAAAGCCACAGGATTGTATCAGTCTTTACATCAGGTTCAACGCATACAAAAACGGTCAAAGTAACAACTGTTAACTTCACAGAAACTTAAAGTAAGATGAATCCTGCATTCACTTTATGCATTCCTTGAACTCCCAAACAGGCTATAGCTTCACTGCTGTACAATATGTACATTCCATTGGTTCCTCAGCCTCCTCACCCCCAGATTCCACTGGCATCCATTCCATATCAGATGGCTCTGAGTCTGAAGCTTCGGTAGGGCTGAGTTCTGGCTTTTTAAAAGCGTGCCAGACAGTTTTCCAGTGTTTGTTTGTTAGCTTAGGGTGTCGGTTTCTGGCTACAGGATAGAACAATGGCTGTTTATCCGCTATAGTTTTAAAAGCTCTCTTGTCACAACATTTAATACTGGCAGTTTTCTTCTTAGGGAAATTATCTGTTAATCTCTGCTTATAAGTATCATTGTTATACAGATAAACTTCTTTCCTCTGCCTTTCTTCTGTGCTAGGCCTAAGCAAACAATCACAAGAAATGGCTGCTTTACCTTTGAGCTTTCTTCTGTCTTTTCCAGGGAAGGCTTGAGGCCTAGTCAGGTTATCCTCCAACTCTTGCTGGCCCAAGTATTCCCACAGTGTCTCTCTTTCCTTAGTGTGTGGAGAAACCCCTCTGAGGCAAGGCTGCAGCTGTTGCCATCGGCCTTTGCTTCCACTCCTGTGGCTGTTGTCTGGTGGCCGCGCCCTTGCAGCTTCTCCCTGCTCACCAGGCCTCTGAGTTCTCCACTTTTCTCTCCAGTTACTTCTATAGATATCTCTCTGAGTACCTTTCTCTCCTTGGATATCTTTTCCAGCTGGATATCTTTTCACTGGAGGCCTTTCCTCCACGTCATTCCTCGCATATCTTTTTCTCAGGCTGTGTCTTAGCCCTTCTCCCTGGATAGGGCTCTCTCTCAAGTTGGATGTTGGAACATCTCTCTCCTTGAGTGCTCTCTGGGCTTGTCTTTCCTTGACTGCCCCGTCCTTGACTGCTCTCTGGGCTTGTCTTTCCTTGACTGCTCCCACTTCAACTGCTCTCTTTGATTCAGGACTGCCTCTCCTTAAATCGGAACTGACTGGGCCTAAGTCCTGCCCATAGAGGCGTGGTTCTTCTGAATCTATGCTGGCTCTCCTGCTCCCTCTATGTGGACCTTCAGGATATTGCATCTGAAACCTGTTTTTTTCTAAATTTAAAACTTTTTTTCCTTCTGCAAGAGGGTCCGCTGCATCACACATCCCCCTTCTCAAAATATTACGGGCTGGGGGAAACTCTTCTCCGCAGCACGTAATACATGACCTGAAGTTGGCTTTTCTCTGCTGCTTGCGACCATGTGTGGTTTGCTTGCTGTTTGCCGGCACCCTGTTGAGGTGATACCCATGCTCGGTATGCGTCCACAGCACGTCCCGTTCCTGCCAAGGTCGAAGAAGATTGGCATGATAGACCTGTTCCCGTCCTTTTGAGTCTCGAACAACATAGGAAGTGGTGCCCACCGGGTTAACGACCGTATGGGGACCTTTCCACTGGTACTCAAATTTAGGAGCCGCCCCGGGTACTAGAACCACTACCTTCTCCCCGACCTTTAAGTGTCTTGGCTTCGTCCGCCTGTCGTAATAGCGTTTCTGTTTCCTTTGACTCTCTTTGAGTTTCTCCGTGGCAAACCGGGAAGTTCGCTCCAGGCGTGTTCTCAAATCCCGCAGGAATAGGGGTATACCTACTTCCTCTTCCACTGGCTCGATCCATTGTTCTTTCAATACGTCTAGTATACCTCTAGGCGTCCGTCCGTACATGAGCTCATACGGCGATGTACCCAACGAGCTCTTCTGCCTTTCCCTGCAGGCGTACAGTACGAAGGGTAACATGGTGTCCCATTCCTTCATTTCTCCGTTCAAGGCCCGTCTCAGCATCTGCTTTATACTTTGGTTTAGACGTTCTACCAACCCATTGCATTGGGGATGGTAGGCTGCTGTCTTCACGTGTCGGATCCCGAATGCATCCCAGACCTGGGCGAGGTATTTTGATAGGAAATTACTCCACCTGTCGGTCAAGACTTCTTGCGGGAATCCGACTTCACAAAATAATTTGACCATCTCCGCTGCAATTGACTTAGCGGAGATATTCCTTAAGGGCACTGCCCAGGGGAATCGCGTGGCCTAGTCAATGATCACCAGGATATACTGAAAGCCCCGCGGAATCTTGATAAGGGGTCCCACGATGTCCATGGCCAGTCTCCTAATGGGTTCCGCTATTACAGGCATCGGGACTAGCGGCACTCCCGCTGGTCGGTGCGTTGTAACCCTTTGGCAGGACGCGCAGGATTCGCAAAAGCGGGTTGTCTCCCGGAAAACCCCCGGCCAATAAAACCTGGCTAAAATTTGGTCCAGGGTGCCTTGTGAGCCCTTATGGCCTCCGGTTGGATGGTCGTGTGCTAGTCGCAGGACGGACAACTTAAATTTGCTTGGGACGACTAACTGCTTACGAATAAGTTCAGTTCGCCAATCCTTGCTTTCTCGGTACAAAATTTCCTCATCCATGATGAATCTGGGGTATGTCTCACAGTCTTCCTGGGCCTGTTCGATCGCCCGGACCAATGCAGGGTCCGCCCTCTGCTCCATTTTAAAGGAGGGAAATTTTTCTATTACCTCCGCCGGTATCCAAGGCATACCTCTTCCTGCCTCCAATTCAGCTTTCCCCTGGGATCGGCATTTCCTCTCTCTCCTTCGGTCCGCTTTAGGTTTTCGTTCCTTCCGTGATGGGTCCCCTATTAGCTCATCATGCTAAGGGAGATCTTCTATGGCAGCCTCTTTTGAACAAGAGGGCTTCTCACCATCTTGGGAGTGGGCCCTTGTGGAGACTAGAGCCTTAGTCTCCTTTGTATCCCTCTCCATACTATTCCACTGGGGAATGGGAGCTTCCGACAGATCAGGGTGTATGCAAGTGGAATCTGGCTTTACCTGAGGCAACAAACCTTCTTTTAACGTTTTTCTAAATTGTGGCCAATCCCGGCCCAGGACCAATTCCTGTGGTAATTTTGGCACTACTGCAATCGGCATTTCTTTTACAATGCCCATACCTTTTACCCACAATTTATAAATAGGGTAGCATGTGGCTGCTCCATGCACGCACTTTATTTTTACATAGCCCTGTGGAGATTCTGGAACCGAGAGTCCATGAGCCTGGATCGTCGACCATAATTTCTTAGAAACCATGGTCTGGTCGGCTCCAGAATCCAATAACGCTTGCACCCATATACCTTGTATTTTTACATTAATTAGAAAACCATCACGTATTAGTCTTGGTGATTCTCCCACCAAGGCAGTTCGTACATGACACTCATATTGTAAATGTCCCTTCTTCCCACAAGCGAAACATTTTCTTGAACTCTCTTTCTCTAGAGGCTTATTACTTTTCCACCAGCCAACTGGAGGACCTGAGGGACTCTCCCTTCTTTGCGCCTCCAACCCCATGGCTATTCTTGGGCCTGCCCTAGGTTGGGTCACTTTTTCGGCCTCTAAATACCTCTCTGTGAGTGCTATTGCCTCTGTGGTAGTGCAACAATTCTGTAGCATTAAGAAGTTTTGCACTCTACTGGTTAGGGCAATCATGTACTGCTCCAGAATTATAGCGTCCATCAGGGTACCTGTGCTCTTCCTTTCAGGTTGTAACCATTTATGGGCTAGGCTACGTAATCTGTGGCCTAGTGCCTTAGGTGTCTCATTAGCCTTAAGAAAGGTAGCCCTAAACATTTTGTTATACGCTACTGGCATAAGACCCATACGATCCCTGATCGCTATTACCACATCTGTATATGAATTTGCTAACTCTAGGGGCATCGACCTATAGGCAGCCAGCGCCTCACCCGTGAGCGATGCTGCTAGCCGTATTGCCCACTGCTCCTCTGGCCATTTAGCTGAATGTGCAATTCTAGCAAATGTGTCTAAAAAGTCATCTATGTCATCGCTCGGACTGAGTTTGCCAATCACCAAATCTGAACAAGACCAGTGTCCGTGGTCAGAGTTTACCAGTCCGGCGAGTGATGTCTTCTCTGCCTTGCTCTTGGCCAGCTCCTCCCGCTGCTGTGCGAGCCATGTGTTCATAGTCTCTAGGACTGGCAGTTGCTGTGCTTGTACTGCCTTCAGCGCTTGCTCTTGGCTTTGTTGTGCCAGCTCTGCCTGCCTGCTGAACTGGTGTGACATCCAGGCACATAATTCCTTGGGCTCCATGGTACCTGTTGGAAAACAAACAGAGACAAACCCAAGTGTGGCTCCTTACAATATTTTTTTCACACCCCTTTTTTTTTTTTTTTTTACTTCCCCCGATATCCAACACTAGGTAGGCTTAAATACGCATTACCTTGTTCTAGTGTTGCATCAGCTTTGGGGAATATATGCAGTCATCCGCGGGTCGCTCCACCGCTTCTGGACTCGCCACAGGATCTGCAACCTTCAGGATTTTTCTTTCAGCTCCGGTCCGGATTTCAGGACTCCACTCCGCGTTTTCAACTCCAATCCGGCCTTTTGTATCCGCTCTGCTCCTGGTTTTCCTTCCAGTCCAGTTTTTGTTGCAGGACGGTTCGGGTTTTACTTTGAGAGTTTTTTTTTTTTTTTTTTCCAAAAAAAAAGGAGAAAGCTTGTACTTTCTTCTGTACAGTTGTAAATACAGTCCTATAGGCTTACGGGTACCGTAATATCCTCAAAACTACGCCACTTATGTCCCCCGCAGCCCCCTCTGGTGGCGGCGTAGTGTTTCCACCGAAGAGCTGGGGAGCGCACAAGACTAGGGGTATTGGGGTTGGCCAGGTGCGAGGGTCAAAGGTAGCGGTCCTTTGTGCCGACCTCGTTACCAACTTTCCAAAAGAGTAACTTCACACCAAAGTGGAGAGAAAAAGAAAAAGGCTTTATTTCTCCTTTACGCAAAAATGGTTCAAAACATACGGCTTTGGAAAGCCACAGGATTGTATCAGTCTTTACATCAGGTTCAACGCATACAAAAACGGTCAAAGTAACAACTGTTAACTTCACAGAAACTTAAAGTAAGATGAATCCTGCATTCACTTTATGCATTCCTTGAACTCCCAAACAGGCTATAGCTTCACTGCTGTACAATACGTACATTCCATTGGTTCCTCAGCCTCCTCACCCCCAGATTCCACTGGCATCCATTCCATATCAGATGGCTCTGAGTCTGAAGCTTCGGTAGGGCTGAGTTCTGGCTTTTTAAAAGCGTGCCAGACAGTTTTCCAGTGTTTGTTTGTTAGCTTAGGGTGTCGGTTTCTAGCTACAGGATAGAACAATGGCTGTTCATCCGCTATAGTTTTAAAAGGTCTCTTGTCACAACATTTAATACTGGCAGTTTTCTTCTTAGGGAAATTATCTGTTAATCTCTGCTTATAAGTATCATTGTTATACAGATAAACTTCTTTCCTCTGCCTTTCTTCTGTGCTAGGCCTAAGCAAACAATCACAAGAAATGGCTGCTTTACCTTTGAGCTTTCTTCTGTCTTTTCCAGGGAAGGCTTGAGGCCTAGTCGGGTTATCCTCCAACTCTTGCTGGCCCAAGTATTCCCACAGTGTCTCTCTTTCCTTAGTGTGTGGAGAAACCCCTCTGAGGCAAGGCTGCAGCTGTTGCCATCGGCCTTTGCTTCCACTCCTGTGGCTGTTGTCTGGTGGCCGCGCCCTTGCAGCTTCTCCCTGCTCACCAGGCCTCTGAGTTCTCCACTTTTCTCTCCAGTTACTTCTATAGATATCTCTCTGAGTACCTTTCTCTCCTTGGATATCTTTTCCAGCTGGATATCTTTTCACTGGAGGCCTTTCCTCCACGTCATTCCTCGCATGTCTTTCTCTCAGGCTGTGTCTTAGCCCTTCTCCCTGGATAGGGCTCTCTCTCAAGCTGGATGTTGGAACATCTCTCTCCTTGAGTGCTCTCTGGGCTTGTCTTTCCTTGACTGCCCCGTCCTTGACTGCTCTCTGGGTTTGTCTTTCCTTGACTGCTCCCACTTCAACTGCTCTCTTTGATTCAGGACTGCCTCTCCTTAAATCGGAACTGACTGGGCCTAAGTCCTGCCCATAGAGGCGTGGTTCTTCTGAATCTATGCTGGCTCTCCTGCTCCCTCTATGTGGACCTTCAGGATATTGCATCTGAAACCTGTTTTTTTCTAAATTTAAAACTTTTTTTCCTTCTGCAAGAGGGTCCGCTGCATCACAGGTGTCAGTCCCCCTACTTCACATAGGGGTGTGAGGCCCCCCTACTTCACATAGGGGTGTGAGGCCCCCCTACTTCACATAGGGGTGTGAGGCCCCCCTACTTCACATAGGAGTGTCAGCCCCCCCTAGTTCACATAGGGGTGTCAGCCCCCCCTAGTTCACATAGGGGTGTCAGCCCCCCCTAGTTCACATAGGGGTGTCAGCCCCCCCTAGTTCACATAGGGGTGTCAGCCCCCCCTAGTTCACATAGAGGTCCATTGAAACTGTCAGTCTGGCTATTTGACTGTTAGCGATCTTCTCCTATTCTTCACACCATTTTCAGTTATTTTGTTTCATTGCTACGTGGTACGTTGTATTTGATTCTATCATGTCAATTATGGATGCATATCCTGAGCTTGGAAGACAGACCTGGAAATCTACTTCTGGTTACCCCTTACCAAGAAAAAAAACCAGGCATAATCAGAAACAACTATCTACAGGACTGCCAACAGTTGGAAAGCAAATGCGCGGCGTTTTTCTCAGGAAAAGAAAAAGTAAGAAACAGAGAGACGTGGGCAGCAGTCAATAATCTCCTGAAGAAACTCTCTTGCGAGAGTGAAACGCTAAGGCGCCAGAGGAGGCGTTGAGATAACTTCAGCGATAGCGAAGGCGAAAACCACTAAGCCCTAGTGGAACGAAAGATAAGCCTGTCTAATATTTTATATATTCGTTGAAACACTTTAAGGGAACATTATATAGGTGTGAAGAGCAAAGAAAATTAGTCACGGTAGATACAAAAAAAGCATTTTATCCAGTAGTCGTTGATGCTGTTGCTTTGCGCCTTGTGGACCAAACACAGTGGCCACAAGTGTTGCACTGGTCTGAGACTACACATTGGATAAAAGAGAGCTTAATGAAAGCAATAACACCATACAAGCCCGAAGTAGAAACTGCATGTTAAAGTGGAGTCACTTTCAAGATACAATATTAGCATACTACTCCAAAAAGACCACAGCGATTTTTGTATATTTGAACAGTTGGAAAGCAAGCTGATGGCACTTAATATTATGATTTTGGGGTTTGTGTATATGGATTTTTTTTTTTTTAGTGCATCAAGTCAGTGTTAACTCATAGTGACCCAGCTACCTCTGGGTTTTCTTGGCAACGTATCACCGGAAGTAGATTGCCAGCCTTTTCTTCTGAGACAATGGAGGGTAAAGTGACTTGCCCAAAGTCACAAAAAGTGCCAGTGGGAATCAAACCCTTGATCTTCTGAGTACTAGGCAGTTGCTCTAACCACTAGGCTACTCCTCCACTCCATATGTATGTTATAAAATATAAAATACAAAATACATATAGATGGACATTCTGCCCTTTTGCAATTGCAGAATATGCATATTTTAACTTACGTTTGAGGAATTAATAAAACGGCATCCATATATAACCATTTATTATTTTCAAGATTTCCACATGTGCTTCATTTTTTTCCAAAATATACACCTTTTCCTTCCTATACATTTGACACTTCTATTTGAATTCACTAAAAAAGGCAGCAAACAAAAGCCTCGCCTTTGATAAATTAAAATTCTCACAAAATTTTTTTTTTTTTTTTTTTTTTTAAAGGCTACAAACACTAAATAGATTTTTAAAAATAGAGGGGTGGCCTACACAGAGCGGCAGGTGCACCTATTCTTGCCATCTTACTGGGCAGATTAGATGATCATACTGGTCTTTATTTGCCGTCATTTACTATGTTATTATATTAACTGCATTAAAAATTGCTGCAAGAATGAACAAACAAATGTGTTTATTATCCAGATGCAGGTAAGTTACATTATATATGCTCTTCATATCCAAAAACACAAATACAAGAAAAGTTAAGTGCTTATAACAGTTTCTCCACTTTCCTTTTTAACACATTCTACCTTTAATATGCAAACAAAAATAAAAACAACCTTATTAGCACTGAACAGAAGTAAAAAACAATAGATAATGCTATCCAACATACCACAGCATTAAACGGGACAGAATAGAACCCTATATGTATGTGTTTACTAA
This sequence comes from Ichthyophis bannanicus, assembly GCA_033557465.1. Lineage (NCBI taxonomy): Eukaryota > Metazoa > Chordata > Amphibia > Gymnophiona > Ichthyophiidae > Ichthyophis > Ichthyophis bannanicus. The sequence goes on from CM066035.1 coordinate 334,492,172, forward strand.
ACATTAAACACGTTAAGTGCCACTGTACCCATTTATTTTTGTGGGCCTAAACACACTTAGCACATGTTCATTAGCACATGTTAACCTTTAGTAAACATGCTTTTTTGAGCTAGCATATGAAACAAAATACAATGCACAGAACTTGAAATGGCAACTGTTGTATCCGATTACAAAAATAAAAAGTGCCCCCTCCCCACCAAAAACCCCCCACACATTACTAACCCTTTAGTGTAAAAAAAATGTTCAAGACTGAAATGGAGTATGTAGATTTGTAATGGTCCAAACAAACCACATCAATACCATCTATATGGAGTGTACCATGTATGCACTATTCTATGTATTATTACAACACACTAAGGTTCCTTTTATGCAAACTGGAACCCAAAACTCACACAACCTATCTGGTTTTCAAAATATCCATAACAAATATGCGAAGATGTATTTACATACATTCTTTTTTCATTGGTAACATCTTTTGTTCATTCATTGAGAATATCCTGAAAATCAAACTGGCTAGGTGGGTACATTCTTTTTTCATTGGTAACATCTTTTGTTCATTCATTGAGAATATCCTGAAAATCAAACTGGCTAGGTGGGCCTCAAGGCCCAGTTTGGGAAGCACTAGTCTTACATCAATAAGGCATCATAAACCCTGAATCTACATTCTATGAGTGCTAGAGTTTACCATCCCTGCATAGAAGCACTACAAACAGATAGGACTATCTTGATTTCTACGATTGGCAATATTTGCATGCCTTTGATCCAAAAACAAGGCACATTTGCAGTTTGGCTATCTTGAAAACTGAACATTTGCAGCCTTTGATGGAGGTTAGTCGGTCACTGTGGCAGTGATAATAAAGTGGAACAAAATATTCAAATTAGGGTCCAACTTCTATCAAGATTCCTCGTTTTCTAAATTGTATTTGTAGCCCAGCAGTTTGTTCTTATATTTGGCCTTCCAACTCAATTTTAAACAGTCTATTAAGCAACAGCACTACGAACCTTCATTGCAACTACCAGTGCTATGTTCCTTGTACCTTTCATTAACTCATGGTTTGCTTACAATTTATAGTGACACTTGGACAAAATCATGGGATATATTTCTACTGCAGTTACAATATATAGTTAATTGCAAACCATTAATTTCTCTAAACAAAGCATTTAACATGTAGCAGTCAAGCTGACTTATTTTTCAGTATGTTGTGTAGTTTTGTATCCAAGAGGAGCATATCTACCAGAGTTTGAAGCAGCTTCACTATAGAAACAGCTGATATAAAAATGGGGGAGGGCATAAACATAGCAGAAAACAGTTTATCTGATTCTAACTATAGGGCAGTGCTTTGCAAACTTTTATCCCATATGACCCCATTTTAACAACTGAAAATTCACGTAACCCCAGATGATGAAGAATCAAAATAGCAGGTCACCAGCTACTTTCCCCACCCTCCACTCATCAAAAGCAGGAAGGCAGCAGAACAGTAGTAGCAACAACAGCAGCAGTCAGCACAGAGACCATTGTGTCAGTGTGTGCTTACAGACCCCAGTACTCCTTCAGTGACAGGAAGCTCACCCAGGAGACGACAAGAGCCTCACAGCCCACTTTTTTTTTTTTTTAGTGCCATCAAGTCAGTGTTGATTCATAGCGACCCAGCTACCTCTGGGTTTTCTTGGCAATGTATCACTGGAAGTAGATTGCCAGCCTTTTCTTCTGAGGCAATGGAGGATAAAGTGACTTGCCCAAGGTCACAAGGAGTGCCAGTGGGCATCGAACCCTTGATCTTCTGGGTACTAGGCAGTTGCTCTAACCACTAGGCTACTCCTCCACTCCACACAGCCCACATACTGACTGGTAAACTGCCACTTCTTGACATAGATGACTAGCGAGAAGGAGAAATGGCAATGTTTGTGACCCCATTCACTGATGTGACCCCATTTGTGGGTCCCGATGCAAAGTTTGGGAACTAGTGCTCTAGGGCCTCCAATCTTTCCACTTTCATTCTTATTCCGATCTCCAATCCACCCTCATGCACAGTAGAGCCCACCTTGCTTGGCAGTACATAGACTAAGCAGAGAGTGCAAGGCTGTCACAAAAGGCCAATTCTTACCAGCCCAAGGGTCATCTGAATTTTTCATAAAATTAAGGGCCACAAATATCTTGCAACTATTCCAAATTATCTGAACACATTGTATGTGAGTAATAAGTGCCACCATCAACCATTTATGGTTGGCAATCTCTGCTATGGGACCTGCGCAAATATCTTGTTCTATTATACACCACGTGTTCTGCTGTTGTACAAGACCATATTTGTAAAAGATCTTAAAATACCCAAAGTCATGTTCTACTAGATACCTTCAATTACTGGCTCTTCACTGTATGTATTCTTAGGAGCACCTTTGCCTCATTTCTTTCCTCTAACACACTTTGCCGAAAAATGGAGTCATGATTCAGGAAGTCTTATCACAAAGCACAGAAAAAAAATGCATCCTATAATTTGTGATCACCACGCATATCAAAAAAATGCATTAGGTAGGGTAAAGCATAGTTTCTCACCTTTAACAGCTGTTCTCCGGGTATAGCAGGAATAAGTCCTCATATATGGGTGACGTCGGCACCGACAAAGCCCTTGCGGAAGCATCCCCCCAGCTTTCAAAAGAAAGCCTTTGGGAGACACCCTTCCCGCCCAAGGGTGCCATCTTGCTCAGTCAGATGACATAGCTAAAAGACAGCAAAACAAAATAAGATGGTAAAGGAGCAACTCCAAGGTGAGAAAGGAAGGTTGAGAGGACCGATTCCTGCTGTCCCAGAGAACACTTGTTACAGGTGAGTAGCTACACTTTCTCCGGGAACAAGCAGGAAGTCAGTCCTCATATGAGACTCCCCAGCTACTGGCTACCAAAAGCCCATAGAAAAAAACAGTGTCGCCCTCAAGGGGAGCCGTGAGCAGCAGCAATTAAGTCTGTAGCTACAGACTACAGTAGGACCCCCTATGTTCGATGGAAACCAGCACTCTGGTAGCCTGAACACAGAAGGGTAGGAGTTGCCTAAACCCTGAAAAGATTATGGAGTATGGCTTGGCCGAAGGCACTGTCCCATCAGGACTCCCTTTCCATGCAGTAATGGGCTGCGAAGGTATGGACTAAAGACCAGGTGGCGGCCCGGAGTGCAGGTTTGCCACTGAGGAACCATGGCCCTGACAGTGCGCCGTGACTCCGCTTTCCAGTGGGAGCCTTGCTTGCTTATAGGCGAGGGCAATACAGTCCACCACCCAGGTAGACAGTGTATGTTTGGTCACTGCCTCCCCCAGTCTACTGGGGTTGTACGAGACGAAAAGCTGAACAGCTTTGCGGTGGCCCTCAGTATGTTTGATGTAGAAGGACAAGGCTCTCTTACAGTCCAGGGTATGGAGGACCGTCTCCCCATTACTGGATCCTGCTCAGTCTGTCGGCCAGTGAGTTGTTTTGGCCTGGCAGGTATACTGCCCGCAGGAGAACATCCTGCCAGACTGCGTAGGAGCAGAGGACCACTGGCTCTCGGCAGAGGGCACGAGACCCAGTACTGCCTGTTGTTCACATAGAACATTTGTCACCATCTACAGCACAAGCTGGTGTTGGTCCAGACAGACAACCAGGTGGCAAAGTCTCTGAGGGCTAAGTATATGGCCCATAGCTCCAGGAGATTGATCTGCTGGTTGCTCTCGCCCTGTGACCAGCTGCCCTGGGTGCGGAGTTCCTCACAGTAGGCTCCCCAGCCAAGCAAGGAGGCATCCGTGGTGAGGACCCTTAAGGGCTTAAAAGGGAATCCCCACCTCAGAGTTTTGGGGAGTCTGCCACCAGGTCAGGAAGTCCACCAACTGGCAGGTCACTGAGACTTTGTCCTGAAGGCATCCTGTAGCCTGTGTCCACTGGTCCCGATGGCACCACTGCATGGCCCTCACGTGGAGGTGGGTGTCTGGGGTGACGTGGACCATGGAGGCCATATGCCTGAAGCGCAGGAGCTGCCGAGCAGATACCAAGCGGCATTGCTGTACATCCAGGACCAGGACCCTGAGACAGTCTGCTCGGTCTCCGGGCAAGAAGGCCTTTGCCTGGAGGGTGTCCAGTCTTGCCCCTATGAACTCCAGACACTGTCAGGAGGAGCTGGGACTTGGGGTAGTTTATCACAAATCCCAAGTGTTGCAGGACCTGGATGGTGCATGCAGTTGCCTGCTGCACTTCAGAGGCCGTGCCTCCTTTTATGAGCCAGTCGTCCAAATAGGGGAAGACAAAGACCCCCCTGGAGGCAGATCCCAGGAGTATAGCCAATCTCCCTGCTGGAGGTAAGGCAGCAATGTTCCAAGGGAGAGCATCTTGAACTTCTCCCTCAGCAGGAACTTGTTCAGGTTGCACAGGTCGAGGATGGGCCTTAGGCCTCCAGTCCTTTTTGGAACAAGGAAGTACCTGGAGTAGAACCCCTTGCCCTTGAGATGATGGGGTACTGGTTCCACTGCCTTGTCCTCAAGAAGACCTGCGAGCTCCTTCAGTAGAAGGTCCCGGTGAAGGGAAGACCTGAGGGGCTCTCCCAGAATGTAAGGGGGGGGGGGGTGTCTGAGTCAGATGGAAAAGGTAACCCTCCCTGACCATCTGAAGTGTCCAGGAATCGACGGTGATAGTTAGCCATCTTTGGACATAGTGGATCAGACGTCCCCCTGTGGGCTGCTGACCCTCCTTGGGGTGGAGAGGCTATACCCAAGGAGTCAAAAACTCCACCCTGGCTGGACAGGGTGTCGACACCTGGGGCTTGGGAGCCTGCTGCTTATGAGAGCCATACCCATGTCCCTTTGCCTGCTGAACCTGCTGGGGAGGCTTGAAAAGGTGGATAGTTTCTGTAAGCAGCCCCTTTTCTTGGGTAGAAGGGCTTTTTACCCGAGCCCTTCCGTCAGGGAGGGGGCAGCAGTCTTTTTGGAGAGCCTGTCCTCGTCATGAACTCTGTCTCCAGCTCGGCAGCCTCGTCGATCATGGGTTTGCCAAAGAGGTTCTCTCCTTGGCATGGGACATTGACCAATTTGTCCTGCACCCATTGCTCGAGATCGGACAACTGTAGCCAAGTCTGGCGTCAGGCACCGATGCCCGCCACCCGCCACTGCTACTCAAGCCGCCAACTTGAAGCAGTCATAGGCTGCCCGAGACAAACTTGGAGCACTCATGGACGGCCTTGGCCAGGTTCTTGAACCACTGCAGGGGTTCCTCGTACAGACCATCCGAGAACCTGGAAATTTCCTTCGCCAGGTCTCTCAGATACATGCCCATGTATAGTTGGTAGGCCTGGATGCGGCTGATGGGTATCGAGCCCTGGTAACACTTTCTGCCGAGAGTGTCCAAAGTGCATGCTTCCCTGCCGGGAGGCACAGGGACGTGAGTCTTCTGACTTTTTAGTCAATGCATGGCCGACTCCACCACCATGGAGTTATGCGACAGCTGTGATTTCTGGAAGCCTGGGCTTCAGCGGACTAGATACATCGAGTCGAGCCGCTTGCTCACCACTGGCATCGATGCCAGTGTCTCCCACATACGGAACATTAGCCATTCCAGGATGGGAGGGATGGGCACCGTAAGCGATTCCCTTGGAGGGGCCCCATACTGGAGGATTTCTAGCTCCTCAGCCTGAGGGTCCTCCTCCTATTCATTCAGGAATGCTAGGGCCTTAGACATGTCCCCGATGAAGTCAAGGAGTGCCATGTCCTCCGGCGGAGACTGCCGCCAGGGCTCTGAAGTGGGAGAGTGCGAGGGGACAACGTGATGGCGACAGGTGTCCAGTGACTCCTCGTCCTCCATTTCTCACTCGGAGTAGTCCATCAAGGACTCGATGGAAGGCTGGTCCACAGGTTTTTGGGATGCCCCTAATGAATATACATGAGATATTTGCATGCACTGCCCCCATTGTACTCAAATTTCTCATGCATATTCATTAGGGATGACCTGAAAACCTGATTGGTCTGCTGCCCTCCAGGACTGGAGTTGGAGATCCCTGATCTAGAGTAATTCTTTGCAGAAAACATTTTCATAGCTGCTAAAGAATTTCATCTTTTATCACTCTGACCCATTTATGACCAATTGCAGTCAAGACATTAACATCACACTAGTTCTTCTCATCTAAGCCAAGTACTTTCTCTGCCTTACCTCTGGACTTCTCCTAGTCCTCAGATTTGTTATTTAGCAATAATGTTTCTCAGAACCAAAATTTCAATACCACATGTGCCAGACAGCAATTACAGTCCATTTGTGGAATCCTAGCAGATTTATCACTATGCGTTTTAGCTATGTTTAACCCTATCAGATTTAGAGAGACATCCCATTTCCAAGCCTTGTAGTCTGATAGAAACAATGAGAATCTCTTAAAAATGTTAGTACTATGACTGCTGCTACATAAAGTTATCTCAAAGTTTGAAAAATAAAAATCACAAAAGAAAGCAGCAAAAGACTTAAGATTACATGGGCAACCCAATACACTATTTGAAACCAAAAGTAGTCTACTAAAAAAAGCAAAACATCCCACCCTGTAGGCTTCTAGGAATTACTTTGCTTTATTTAAGGCAATTGTTTTAAAATAGCTCAGAAAAACATTACAATGGAAAATTTAATTTTGAACATATTTCTCAAAATAAAACAAAAACGCAAGTTGTGTCAAAATCAGTCTAAACCAGCGATCCTCAATCCAGTCCTCCGGACACACTTATCTAGATTTTTAGGATAACCACCACGAATCTGCATGAGAGATTTCCATACAATGAGAGCAGTGCATGCAAATCTCATGCATATTCATTTTGGTGATCCTAAAAATCTGACTGGTTAAGTGTGTCCCAAGGAGTGGGTTGAAAACCCCTGGTCTAAACTAGTTTTTCATTGGTTTGAGTGCTGTGCTCGTTTCTTTGAAATTGTGGGATAAGAAAAAAAAATGTTAATATACTACGGTTTGCACCTATCAAAAATCTTACTAAGCAGGACAAGCCTGTCAAGCTAAACCACTACTATAATTTTTAATGTACAATTCCTCACAAACTTCAAACCATACAGTACAAGAATTCCAAGTATGTTTTTACACCACTTCAATTACTCGAGGCATTTTGGTTTAAACGCATGCATAAATACATACTAAATTGTAAAATTTGAATAATAACATGGTGCCAAGTCCACTTTGATGTGTACCTTTTTATTGGGCTAATATACTACAGCTATCCTTCAATGACCTTCCGCTGATGTGCATTGCACAGCTCTTGAAAGCTGGTCACAAATGTATTATAGTGCCTTGTACTGTAGGTCTGTCTTCACACCAGTGTGTATTTGTCACATTTTGCCATCTAAAAATATAATTCAACTCCTACTTATAATGCATTTTCAGTATGAAACAATTATAGAAGTATTCAGAGAATAGGTAAGAACAAACAAACAAAAAAAAAACAACCCACACCTACTGCACAAGTCCTCACACCCTTTGTCATAGCAAATTATTAGTTATGGTTCCATAAATTGCCTTAAAGTCCATAAGTTAAATAGTGGAGCCCAGCTAGAGTCCAGTCAATGGTTAAGCAGATTTAAATACTCCTGGATGAAGATTTGTATGAAGTGAATATGGAGCAAAGGTATAAACATGTAGTTAAGACCAGAATATCTGAATTCAAGAAAGCATGGGACAAATACAGAAATCTCTAAAGGAAAAAAGGGATTAAAGTAGTTGGTATAGAAGGGCAAACTGGATAGGCCATAAGGTCTTCTTCTGCTGTTGTGTTTATATAAATAAGCCAGACATGTAGCTGCTTAAAGAACTTCAGGATAAAGTTAGTCTTTCCCCAATCTGTACCTTTTTGAATAAGAACTTGTGTGTTTGAATATCTTGCAGGGTACTGTCAGGTCCATCATTGTAAAACAAAGTTTAGCACTACCAAGACACCTCCTTGAGCAGGCCATTCCTCCCTCAAAAGGTCAGCAGCCATGGGTTAGGGAAACTGCCAAGTCAAGTCAATGAGGCATAAGGTTACTTTATAAGTAGTAGAGATCTCTACGACTGGGAAAAAATGTTCCAGCTATTTCCTGATTATTTATGCATTTAGGGAACAACCACCCAAATTACAATTACATGATGCAAGACTCCACATTAGGAATAACCATCCAGGAACAGGATCTAGGCTGAGTCAGTGGTGTGAAGGACTCAAGACCTTTTGGGTTCTTATTCCTACCTTTTGAAAACAATTGTTTTCACATTGAATGTTTAGAATATGTTATGCAGAACTGTGAAAACAGTGGTGTAATCAAGGGTGGGCCATGGGCCCTTCACTTTGGTGTCAGGCCCATCCAGTCAGCGGCAGAATATTTGAATGAGAGGAAAACTACAGTGTCAACATTTGTACTGCCTTGTGCCTACTCATGTTAATCCCAGGCCCCACCAAAACAGAGCCCTGGCTAAGCCACCAAGTAAAACTCTTGTTTAAAGCACTTTGAATTAAATTTTTAGACCACAAAATGTGGACAAACAAGGTGTGAAAACCTTTGCAAGGCATCATCAGTCCAATTAAAAGCGAACCCATAGATAACCTTTGATCTTTCTATAGAAAATGATGGTTGAAATGAATAAAACTAAAATGAGCAAAGAAACGCTTGTGTCTACTTCAACAGAATGAACTTTATAAAAATGTGCATCCTGACATTTTAAAAAACAATCACCAATACATGAAACTAAATTGGTACTTCAGAAAAAGTGTCCTGTGCATTTTTTAAATAAAATGTTAATTGGTACAATAAAAAATTTCAACTGGTATGGCGTTTTAAACCCACATAATTATGTACTTGGCGATGGAAAAAAATTCCATGTATCTGGTTACCCAAAGTAGCAGTTTCACACTGGATACCTGTAAGGCCTCCCTGAATGTAGTGTGCAACTTAAGTCTAGTATAGAGCCCTAGGGAGCAAAGCATGTGGCCTGGAGCTCAACTGCCAGCAGTCTGGAAAGGAGGAAGTAGCTAGAGGAAAGCACAACTTATTAAAAATAAAAACTCACTCATCCATCCCAAAAAAGGCCAAAGGTTGAGCAGAAAAACTGTCTCATCCGCACCCCCTACCCCAAAAGGTTAATGGTAAGAAAAATCATTTACAATGTTCTTAAAAAGATGGATAGCACAGTACTTTCCTAAATATTTTCCACCCTTGATTGGAATGTAGAAATAACCAGCTGTTCCATACACGTTTCGAGATAAGCCATCTCAGTCTCTCATTGGTTACACTTGGCTTTTGTGCTGCCAACAATCCTGCATCAGAACCGTTTTCAGTAGTAATTACATATTCCGCTGATGCATCCTTATAGCTATTTACAATGTTAGTCATTTACATTAATGTATTAGCACAACCAAGCTAAACGGAACAAAACTTGAAGGACCATCATTCTTTCATTCCAATCACAAAATATTCAGGAGTGATCTTCATGAATAAATTCTTCTGGCCTATATCAGTATACTGAAGGCTGCATGGCTGAAACATTTTGACAGTACAATTAGAAGTTTCACTCAATCATTCATTCAAAACCATGTACTATCCATGTCTGTGGGAAAATGGGTACACAGGCAGTTCACTGACTCTGGGTCTTCAAATACCGCAAAGTCATCTTGCAATTCAAGTCACAGAATGAAATATTGCTCATTTTTACAAGACTGACACACTGTCTTATGCAGTTTTGTTTTACACATTCTTGCAAAAAATATCCTCTTTGCTGCACATGAGAATTCCAGGCTGATAAAGCATTAAAAAATGTTAGTGTTTCAGTGAACAATGTCCATTATGTACTGTTGCCAATTCAATATTTAGTCCAGTCTCTTCAGCTGTTCATATGTCAAAAAGAACTGGAAAAAAAAAGTTAAGGTAAATAGATAATTATAGTGCATTTAAGAAAATGGTGGTTTAAGGTTATCTAATCACTCTCTACTGGGCTACTAAAAACATTTATGACCACCTCTATGAACGTCAACACTTAAATGAAGTATTGATCACAGATGCCAGGTCAAGAAAGTAGGCTTAGAGCTAAGAGAAAATGCAGTTAACTCTGGTTTTCATAAGTCTGGCAAGCAGGTTGTCAGGTCTTGTTTTATAGATGGGCATAGACATTATCTATCAGCTTAGACAGAACCACACACTACCTCTCCCCGAAAATCCCACAATGTGGCTGTCAGTTTAAATCCAAGAACTGTATTAGTATAATCTTGTACTTCAGAAATTTTATTTAAACATACTGTACTTGAAACCCCACCCATACCCAATCAAGGGCTCCAAGTGACTTACAAAATACAAACACAAACAGTTCAACAGAAAAATGCTACCCCACCCTCTTCTCCCCAAATGCCTCCAAAGACAACCAATGCACTTCCTCCTTTTCTAAAACCACAGAAAATGCAACTCAACATCCAACAGCAAGGCATCCCATAATGCAGGTGCAAAACAGAAGCTGTTACTTTGGGGGATATTCAACACAAACCTGAGGGGGGGAGGGGCTGCGGCGGAGTGGTACTTCTAGGATATGCTGCTGTGACAGTTGCAAGCTGCAACCAGGGACATGAGCATTTTACCCCTTTACTGCAAGAGTCACACTGGTTGCCCTTCTTGCAGATAATTACATTTAAAGTTTGTGTGTTTTTAAAATGTTTATCAAAGAAAAATGGGGGCAAAGTAATTTCCAAGGTACACCCGAGTTGACCTATGTGTAAAGATCATTTTCACTTCAGAGTTCTGTATATATTGAAGTCTAATTTCATCCTCCAGGAGTCCAATATATCACATTACAATAATTAATGTAAGATGTAATCAAGGCATGGTTAACAGAAGATTCTTCCTGCTAACACAAGGCTGTAATCTAAGATGCAGCAAGTACAAAAAGCCCCTTACATTATACCCATCATATGAGCATCTAACTATAACTAAGCATCTAATTATAACTGAGCATCTACAGTTGTGGTCAACATTATGGGCACCCTTGCAGTTCAACCCCTTAATATCCAATATCTCCTTAAAAAAATGGCCAGTGGAATGGCTTTGGATTATATATGCACACATATTTGACACACAAGAATCAAATAAAACAAGACCAATTAAAGGGAACAGTATGAAAACAGACATTGCCAGGACATGGCAACCTTAAACAATTCAAATCAGTTTGAACAGAAGAACCACATTCCCACTGCAGTAAAATTAGACACCTGTGATCAACTGTCAGTTCTCACATGACTTCAACCAACCAATAAATGATGGCTGTAATATTTTAAATAGCCACATTCACTCCCTGTTCCATTTTCACAATGGTAAAGCCCAGAGAACTGCCTGAGACAGTCAGAAAAGCTATCACCAAACTTCAAAGTTGTACAAGGCCATCTTCAAAGACCTTGGGATTCCTGTGTCTGCAGTTCACAATGTTGTCGTTTTCTGCTCATGGACCTGTCAAGAACCCCAAGATGTGGTGGGAAGAGGAAACTTAATCCAAGGTGGTCTTCAAAGGTTAGTGTGAACTATTAGAAAAACCACCACATAAAACATCCAAAGAGCTTAAGGCTGACCTGGAGGAATCTGGAGTGGTAGTTTCAACCCACACCATACACCGGGCACTAAACAAAGGACAGCTCAAGACAAGCATAAAAAGGCACACCTGATCTTTGCCCAAACCCTCCTTGAAAAACCAAATCCTAGGAAAATGTTCTGTGGACAGATGAAACCAAGTTTGAGCTGTTTGGCAATGCAGACCAGTGATGTGTTTACAGGTGAATAAATGAAGCTTATAAGGGAAAAATACCCACATTCTTCTTACAGTTAAATATGATGGAATCTCCACAATGTTGTGGGACTGTTTTGCTGCCTCAGGAACTGGAAGCCTGGAATGTATTAAAGGAATCTTGAAGTCAGAGGACTACCAAAGTATTTTGGAGCACAAAGTGTTACCTAGTGTCAAAACTAGGTCTGGGTCGAAGGTCATTGGTCCTCCAGCATGACAACAACCCAAAGCATACTGTACATCCAAAAGTACAAAAGATGGTTAAAAAGGAACAAATGGACTGTTTTAAACTGGTCAGCAATGAGTCTTGATCTCAGTCCAATTGAGAACCTTTGGAAAGGGCTGAAATCTGCCATTGGTAAAAGAAATCCTGGAAAAATTCAATTGCAATTTGTTGCAGCTCATGAAGAATGGGAGAAATTACCAGTACAAAGATGTACAAAAAGTTATAGATGGCTCAAAAAATGTTTGGAGGCTGTCATCACTGCCAAGGATTGTGTAACCAAATATTAGTGAAGGGTGCCATTAATCCTGCCCAGGTTATATTTTTTTTCCTCAGAAATTACTATGTCTACATTGCACAAACATCTTTTTGTTGTATACCTTTGAACATACTATTAAATTACTACAATGTCCAACACATAGTAACATACCTAAAATGTAGACCACAACTGTACCTTTATGTCCAGGATGCAAATCGCATTCTTGGGTTCTAAATTGCACCCCCTCCGCAGGCATTTACACACAATCCCCACACCACCACAATTCACATTTATTTGTTTCTTATATACCGCACTCTTAGAAATCAGCGTGGTTCACATAAAACAAATGCTGCCACAGCTAATGTGATATCTCCAACTGAGCATTTAAGGCTAAATAGAGGAGTTGGCAAGGCTGAGGAGCATTCAAAACAGTGAGAAGTACATTGATGAGATGCTTTTTGCAACAACCAAGCTCTCCAGCAGAAGAGAAGATGGGTGCCTACAGAATGTCAAAGATTGAACACAAGTCACCAGGGCCTGCAGAATCACCAATCCAACTTCTCCAGCCCTTGAACTGAAGAATCATTATGCAGCCCTGGAAGTGGAGGAGTTGAAAGCATCCCTGGAAAGGGAAGAACCAGAGCTCAAGTGCCCCAAAGTTGCAGAATCAGTGACCACAAGGAATCGAAGGGTAGTTGTGGTTGGTGACTCTTTTCTGAGGGGTACTGAGGCGTCCATCTGCCTACCAGACTTGATGTCCAGAGAGGTATGCCGTCTGCCAGGTGCCAAAATCCAAGACGTTACGGAGAGTTTGCCGAGACTCATCAAGCCCACTGACTATTACCCAATGTTGCTAATCCATGTCGGAACAAAGGATACTGCCAGGTATCCCACTGAGTGTATCAAGAGGGACTTCATGGCCTTGGGACAGAGGGTGAGGTGCACAGGTGGTGTTCTCTTCAATTCTCCCTGTTGAGGGTAAAGGCCAAGGCAGAGAGGCTTGCATCCTGGAGATGAATGCATGGCTGCGTGGATGGTGTCATCGAGAACGTTTTGGTTTCCTGGGCCACAGGATGCTATTCCAAGAGTCGCAGAGCAGAGATGGCGTCCATCTGTCCAAGAAAGGTCGACATGTCTTCAGTAGTAGACTGGCTAATCTACTGAAGGCTTTAAACTAGATTAGTTGGGGATGGGTGAAGGCAGCCCCCAGGTAAGTGAAAGCCCCCAGATAAGTGAAACATTAAATATCTTTATGGAAATGGGTAAAAAGGGTAACATATGGAAAGCAGTGTGTATAAATGCCCGTAGCATGGATGTTGAAGCTTTGGTGGGAGTGGCAGACTTGGATTTAGTGGCAGTTACAGAAACATGATTCACAGAAAACCATGATTGGGATGTAACTATATCAGGCTATACTTCATTCAGAAAGGACAGGGTAGGAAGAAGGGGAGGAGTGGCACTGTATGTAAAACATAATATTAAAACCTTGGAATTACAGAGCTTAAAAGGGAGAGAGGAGGCACTGTGGGCTAAACTAGAAAGAGGGAAAGAGAAATCTATTTGCATTAGTGTGATATACAGACCTCCTTCACAAGAGGAAGAGGTGGACAGAGTTAATTGAAGATATATGCAGTATTGCTAGGAAAGGGGAAGTGATACTAATAGGGGATTTCAATATGCCAGATGTTGATTGGCACATTCCTGCTTCAGTATCATCTAGAAGTAAGGAGATCCTGGATTCTCTACAGGGAGAACTATTCAGGCAATTGGTAACAGACCCCACACGTGAAGGGGCCATACTGGACTTGGTGCTTACCAATGGTGAAAGTGTTTCTGAAGGTATAATGGGAGATCATTTTGCATCCAGTGATCACCAGATGGTGTGGTTCAGTATCAGGACTAGGGCTGTTAGAATCCATTCAAAAGCGAGGGTCTTAGACTTTACGAAAACTAACTTTGCCAGGATGGGTCAATACCTCAGGGAGTCATTAGTGGGATGGGAACAGCTGGGGGATGTAGAAAAACAGTGGGCAAAACTGAAAGGGGATATTTTAAGGGCAACCAACCTTTTTGTTAAAATGGTAAATAAAGGTAAAAGGAAAAGACCACTGCTATGGCTTTCGAAGGAAGTAGCTGAAAAGGTGAAGAAAAAGAGGGAGGCCTTCATGAAATACAAGAGATCACAGAGAGAGGAAGACAGGCATCTATATTTGGAAAAAACTTACAGAAGTTAGCAAAGTAGTCAGGAAAGCAAAGATTCAAAAAGAGGAAGAAATAGCCAATGCAATAAAATGGGGGGATAAGACATTTTTCAGATATGTTAGTGAGAAGAGGAAGGACAAAAGTGGTATTGTCAGACTCAAGGGTGAAGGGGAGGAATATGTAGAAGCTGATGAGGATAAAGCGGAATTGCTTAACATATATTTCTGTTCTGTGTTCACAGTTGAAGAACCAGGGGCAGGACCTCAGAAAACACCCACAAACAGGAATAGAAGCGAGGGGATTCTTGAAGAATTTTCAGAAGACTGTGTTCGTGAGAAACTAGCTGAACTTAAAATAGACAAATCGATGGTACCGGATGGGATACACCCTAGAATACTGAGGGAACTTGGGGATGTTCTAGCAGCTCCACTGACTGACCTTTTCAATGCCTCAGAATTGGGAGTGGTGCCAAAAGACTGGAGAAAGGCTCATGTGGTGCCTTTACACAAAAGTGGAAGTAAGGATGTGGTTGAAAACTACAGGCCAGTTAGTTTAACTTCAATGGTGAGTAAATTATTGGAAACACTGCTGAAAGAGAAAATAATGAGGTTTCAGCAGATTACAGGATCCGAAGCAGCATGGATTCACCAGAGGCAGGTCTTGTCAGACAAATTTGATTTCTTTGACTGGATGACCAGGGAGTTGGACCAAGGGAGAGCCCTTGATGTTGTGTATTTAGATTTCAGTAAAGCCTTTGACACCGTTCCTCAAAGACGCCTTATAAACAAACTGAGCACCCTAGGGATGGACCCTAAAGTTATTGCTTGGGTTAAAAATTAGTTGAGTGGGAGGTGACAAAGGGTACAGGTAAATGGAGCTCACTCTAAGGAGATGGAAGTTACCAGTGGTGTGCCCCAGGGATCTTCCTTGGTCCGATTTTTTTTCAACATCTTTGTTAGTGATATGGCAGAAGGGCTGTCGGGTAAAGTTTGCCTTTTTGCGGATGATACCAAAATCTGCAATACAGTAGACATCCAGAAAGGTGTAGATAACATGAGGAGGGATCTAGCTCAGCTTGAAGAATAATCTAGAATTTGGCAGCTGGGATTTAATGTTAAGAAATGCAAGGTCATGCATTTGGGCTGCAGCAATCCAAGAGAGCAATATAGTATAGGGGTTGAAGTACTTTTGTCCTCTAAAGAAGAGTGGGACCTAGGCATGGTCGTGTCAGATGATCTTAAAGTAGCTAAACAGGTAGAAAAGGCAATAGCAAAGCTAGAAGGATGCTTGGGTGCATACGGAGAGGAATAGCTAGCAGAAAAAAGGAGGTGATAGTGCCTCTGTATAAGTCTTTGGTGCGACCTCATTTGGAGAATTGTGTGCAATTCTGGAGACCGCACTTTCAAAAGGATATAAACAGGATGGAGTCAGTACAGAGGGTGGCTACCAAAATGGTTAGTGGTCTTCATTATAAAGCATATGAGGACAGACTTAAGGATCTTAATATGTACACCTTAGAGGAAAGGTGGGATAGAGGTGATATGACTTGAGACGTTTAAATACCTCCGTGGCATAAATGCACAGGGGGAGAGCCTCTTTCAATTGAAAGCAAGTTCTGCTACGAGGGGACATGGGATGAGGGTGAAAGGGGATAGATTCAGGAGTGATATGCGGAAATATTTCTTTACAGAAAGAGTGGTGGGATTATTTTATTTTATTTACAGTCTCTTTTATACCGCGCTATTCAACATCAGTGCGGTTTACATGGAACATAGAAACTTACACATTTCATTGGCTGATCTGTGTTTACAAGGAACAGGTGCTAAAACTTGGATAGCTAGGGGTAACTATTTACATTTAGGCGACATGACAAGCCGTATTTCACTAGTCGTAGGCATGGGTGTTTGTCCGTGGAATAGTCTCCCAGTGGAGGTGGTAGAGATGGAGGACGGTATCTGATTTCAAAAAAGCATGGGACAAACACAGAGGATCGCTAAAGAAAAAAAGGGGACTGTTGTAGTTGTTGATATGGAAGGACAGACTAGATAGGCCATGTGGTCTTCTTCTGTTGCCATTTTTCTATGTTTCTATGTTAAATACATCTCTTGCCATATGTATACTGAAATCCACTGGCACCACAAAAGTTACACCATCAGCATACAGATGCTGTACAACATCTAAGCCATATAAATGTTAAACAGTACTGATCCTTGCAGAATCCCATCATTAGCCATACTGCCCTCAACCGCTCCTTCCAAAGTACCCACTGATGACGATCCATCAGGAAAGACCATGCCATGTATCCCGAGCATCTCCATACTCCTCAGTAAATCGAGGGGGGATTGTGTCATGCACGGCAGATAAAGCACAGTTACTTACCTGTACAGGTAAGTAACTGTGCTATCTCCAGGAACAAGCAGGAATGAGTCTTCACATATGGGGACTCCCAAGCTAGAGATGCCTAGAGGAGGTCCCAGCATGTTGCAAATCTAATGGATGGGCCATGCTATTTCCCAGAACCTCAGGCATCCAAGGGATGGAGGGTAGGAGTTGAATCAAAAAAGGGGGTGCTGTGGAACAGCTTAACTAAACAAGGCGTCCAGAGGGGAGTCCTTGTGTAGATCATAATTGTTAGTAAATGTTGAATTCCAATTTTCTAATGTGGACCTTACTCAAAAGTATTGCGAAAGTATTTGTTGAGGCTAATATGGGTCTGTTGCTAAGAGCCAGTACATTATCCTCAAAAGAAATTACCTCACTGTGAAGTAGAGGAAAATAAATTTTGCAATACAGGTAGAGGTCAGAAGCCTTGATGGCTAGAACTAATCCCAGAAGAAAAAACTGGGGGAGTTTAATGAGGTTGGACTTTGGAGGAAAAGCTAAAGCTTCTGTAAAGGCCAAAGTTAAAGCTCTTTGTCCTTGGAGCAGAATAAGGCTCTAGGAAAGAGAGGAGATAAATCTGACTGGTTTGGACGAAAAGGTAGAAATACGCCTTGCAGAAAAAGGATGGGTCTTTAAGACCCCTTTATCCAAATGAAAGAAAAAAACATTTGTAGTAGGCGCTGTAGCCTCCAATTTCTTGAAGATCAGTAATGTGTTCCCTAAGTGATGTCACTTAGGATAATGACTCTACATGGAGAGCTTCAGATGTGACGTAACTGGAAAGGTTAAGGTAAAAGAAGGTATTTTCTAAATACCATAGAAATTGGTTGTCCATTTAAAACCCTATGGTATGCTGGAACAGTATTAATATGGACAGTAACAAATCTTTCAGAGTTATATTATATATATTATAGAGAGAGAGAGAGAGATTCACCTAATAACAATAAGGGGTAAGACCTGCTTGAGAAGATGGATAGAGAATCTCTTTCTGGTTAGAAGTGGAAGAACCAAGGAGAAGGTTTCATGGAAACCGGTGGAATGTTCTTACTTATGAGAGGTCTAGATTTCTTTAAAAAAATTCTAGCCCTTGAATAACCAGGAATGGAGACCTACGTGAAGGGGTGCAGAAGAGATCCTTAGTCTTAAAACAGCAAGTATGGATCCTTCTATAACTTCAGTGTAGTAGCTGGAGAACAAGACGCAATATAAGGGGATACCATGTTTACCCCTCTATGAGGGCAATATGAGTATCATGCGTTCTTTGTTCAGCATAAGCTTCAATGAAGTATTGGGAATTAGAAGGAAAGCACTAGACAAGGACCGACTGCAGTGAAAAAGAATGCATCCCTGTTGTAAGAGTTCCACTGGAGATGTGGAACAACCTAGGGAATTGAGCAATTCTTTATGCTTTCATGTGGTCTAAGCCCTGGTTCCTTTTCCTTAAAAGGAAATTTTAAGGAAGATGGTAAAAGTAGGAAAAAACCAGTCATGTAGGAGCATGACTGGGCAAAGCCTTTTTAACCATCTGGAAGTTACCTACTAGGGATGGCTCTGACGCTCTCTGGCAAAGGCCCATAGTTGCAGAGCTTTTTTGTATAATTGCAGAGAGCATATTGTAGGTTGCTTAGGTGAGATCTGGTTGTTTAATTGCCAGTGTGCAACCTATTCTATTCTGTTGGAGCCAAAAAGAATTGAAGATGGCTAAGAATAGTAGACAGGCCGGTTGCCTGCAATGATAAATTGTCCAAGTGGGTTGTGG
The DNA here is from genome assembly GCA_033557465.1 of Ichthyophis bannanicus. Classification (NCBI taxonomy): domain Eukaryota; kingdom Metazoa; phylum Chordata; class Amphibia; order Gymnophiona; family Ichthyophiidae; genus Ichthyophis; species Ichthyophis bannanicus. Next base: position 334,510,773 of record CM066035.1, read on the forward strand.
AACCTCTCTTGGAATTATCTGTTAAGGCAGCAGAAAAAGTAAGGTCCTATAGAGTGGAAAAGGACCGACAGACATAATTAGGAGTGGTAAAACTCAATTACCGTCTGATAAGCTGTCTTAAAAGAAATATTTGAGAAGATCGCAAAGGGGAAGAAAACTCTGTATGGAAACCACTTACTGGAGTAGGTATTGAAGAAAATCCTATGGGCTTAAAAAGTAAGCCCTCCAGTTGAATGGTATCACTCTTAGAGACTGAATGTCTCAACTAAGAGGGATAGAAAGTAATACAGAGTTGAGAAGACTTACAATTTAGTAAGTCCCTGAAGAGGTAAAGCCCCCCTGCAGTCAAAACTATGAGATATCCTCGTACAGGAAAACTGTCAAGGTGAAGGGCATAGCCTACCTTGTTGCTAGTTGTTACCCCTCTTTTTCCTTCAAAAGGGAGAGGAGAAACCTGTTACCTGTAGGGCATGATTGTCCTCAATAGCTTTTGGAGCTAAAAGAATGGATTTCTCTTGTGGCAAGAGATTCATGCCTAGAGTCGAGGATTGAATCAGTGTATCACTGATATCTCAGTAAAGATGAGATGAACTGTAGATGCTTCTGTTGATAAGTACCACCGTATTTTAGCGCATATAACGCGCACCCGCATATAATGCGCGGAAATTGGGCTTTTATGTAATAAAAGTTCTCACATTACGCGCCCTCACTTATATGCGCATGTGCCTCTGATTGACTAGCTCGAGAATTGTTTTATCGTGAATGCCCTTTCAGATCAATGAACGTCTCCAGCTTTTAATGGTTTACAATAATTATACACATAACTACTCATTTAACTATAAAGGTTCTACAGTCATATTCTGGTTTTCATTAAAGTTCACCGTTGGTTACAATTCGTGGCAGAGATTTTATATCTTGAATGCGGCTCCCTGTAAAAATGTTTTGGTATAGCGCGCCTTTGTAAATTCCACGCGAGGGGGTTGCGCGGTAAGAAAAAAGCGTAAACCTGATGAAAATTATTGAAATCTGACACAGCCAACACCTTTCTAAATATCTGACTAATTACAGCCAACTTCAAGCTGCAAGGCATATAGCCCATTTGCAATGATGGATTCACATTTTAAAGTAATCACGGCAATAATACCACATTACTCTTTCACAATCTTGCAGCTGGCATCTTTATACTGATGGGGGGGGGGGGAGGTCAGTACCTTAGGTCAGCAACCTCATTTGCAATAGGTGTTGTAGACCCACCACAGTACCACCTCCTCCCATAAAATATCCATCTAGGAACTCTAATGGCTACAGATCTCCAACCACCCCTGTCTCACCAACTTGAGCCTCATCTTCCCAAAAAAAAATACCATCCACATCCTGCTGTTTCAACAAACCCCCCACCCAGTCATAGAATCACCAACCTGTTGAAAGAGTCTGTAAAGTTCTCACTGTTAAGCATGTCACACTGGTGCCAAAACAGTCAAAAATTATGTCACACTAACAGTTCCTGTGTGTGATTACCCATGCCATCCAACTCTTGGCTGATTAAAAAATTGCACTTGCCCTGCTGATAGTCTCAACCTGGTAAGGCACAGGCAAATGACTTCCTCCCTTCTAAAGATCTACTCAACTGCCAAACCTGTCACCTCAAGTACAACTCCTCTGTAAATCAGAACATCCTATTTCCGTCTACCTTTACCATCTGTTCATCACATGGTGTCCATGCATCATACACTATTCACACCCACACATGCATCTTTGCAATATCCTCAAAATCCAGCTCCACATACCTTCCTGACCTCACCCACAGCATCTAACAATTAGCTGTGGGGGAGAGACCTCAAACTGGGGCAGCAGACCCCCCCCCCTCTTGCGTCAGCAGCCCCGGCGAGTTCCCTAGAGGAACCGGGGGCTCCACTGAGAGACGGAGTAACAGAGGGAACCCTTAGCTGCCTGGGCCACTTCGGGGCCATGAGGATCACCAAGGCACTGTCCCTGCTGGACCTTGAGAAGGGTCTGAGCAATGAGCGGTATGGAGGGGGGGAGGCATACAGCAGGCTAGTGGACCATGACATCCAGCACCACCCTGCCCTGGTGAGGGAGGGGGGCCGCAAAACCAGGGGAGCTGCAAGTTCGCAGGGCTGGCAAAGAGGTCCAAGTCGGAGTCCCAATGCTGGAAGAACTGCTGCACCATCCGGGGACACAGGTGCTACTCGTGTGTCTGGAGGATCCTGCTTAGCCGATCCGCCAAGGCATTTGTCCTGGCTCGGGAGATAGGTGGCTTGGAGGGTGATGCCCAGGCTCACTGCAAAAGAGCACAGAGCCATTGCTTACAGGCAGAGGCTGTAAGAGGCAGAGGCTGTAAGAGCCAGTGCCCCCTTGTTTGTTCACGTAGAACATTGTGACCTGGTTGTCCATCTGGACAAGGACCGCTCAGTGCTGCAAACAGTGCCGGAAAGCCCTGTGTGCCAGGACGGTGGCTCGTAGCTCCAGCAGACTGATCTGCTGCCAAGCCTCCTCAGGGGACCAAGTTCTCTGTGTGCACAGTTCCTCACAGTGGGGCCCCCCCAGCCCAACAGGGAGGTATCCATCAAGACCACCTGATGCATCGGGGTCTGGAACGGCATGCTTCAGAGCAGGTTCCGTGCATCCCGTCACCAGGTCAGGAACTCCGCCAGGCAGGGTGTGACCGAGACAGGGTCTTGAAGATGGTCTGTTGCCTGGGTCCACTGTGCACAGAGGTGCCACTCGCATGTTGAGGCGGGCGTGGGGTACGACATGGACCGTGGAGGCCATGTGGCCGAGAAGGTGAAGCATCAACCGAGCTGAGACCATGCTGCGGTGTTGCATGTCGGATGCCAGGGACACAAGGCCGTCTGCCCTGTGCTGGGGAAGGAAGGCCATGGCCTGCAGAATGTCCAAGCGGTCCCTAGAGTTCATCAGGGCCTGCACAAGAGAAAGGTTGGATTTTGGGTAGTTGACCACGAATCCCAGATGCTCCAGAAGGTGAATGTTGAGGTCTGTAGCCTGAAGAACCTCAGAGGCCATGCCCCCTGTCACGAGCACGTCGTCTAGATAAGGATAGACAAAGGTGCCCTGCAACCAGAGGTGGGCCGCCACCACGGCCAGGCATTTTGTGAAGACCCACAGGGCGGACGTGAGGCCGAAGAGGAGCAACCTGTACTGGTTCCCCTGTCCATGAAGTGGAGGTACCTTCTGTGCTTGGGATGGACAAGAATGCGAGTATAAGCACCCTTTAGGTCCAAGGAACATAGCCAAATCACCCTGCTGGATGGTAGGGCAGCAGTGTTCCAAGGAAGACTATCTTGAACGTCTCCTGCACCAGGAACTTGTCTAGGTTCTGCAGGTCGAAGATGGGTTGGAAGCCCTCTATTCTCTTCGGGATGAGGAAGTATCAGGAATAAAACCCCTGTCCTTTGAGGTGCAGTGGGACTGGTTCCACCACCTCATCCTCGATGAGGCCTACTAGGCTCCTGAGTCAGGACGGCCTGGTGCAGAGAAAGCCACTGAGGCTCCCGGGGAAGTACTGAGGGGAGAGCTGGTCCAGATTGAGGAAAGCGCCCTCCGTACGACCTGAAGAACCCAGGCGTCAGTGGTGATGGGTTCTCACCTGAGAGTGAAGTGGACTAGATGCCCCCCAAACCGACAACTGATTTGCCAGTGAATGAGAAGCTATGCCGATGGCATCAAAACTCCGAGGCCGGCTGAGCTGGTGCTGGTGGTTGGGTTTTGGGACCCTTTGGCTTACAAGGGCCATGGGCCATGCCTTTTCCCAGGCCTCCCTGGCTGGGGGTTGATGCCAGCTGGTAGGGTGGGTAACTCCTGTATGGGAGCCCCTTCCGGTGGAAAAAGGGTTTCTTGCCCTGCTGTTTCTTCTTGGGGAGGGAGGTGGTCTTTCGGGAGAGGCAAGTATAGGTCATGTACTCTGTCTCAATCTCTGCTGCCTTGTCCTCCATGGGCTTGCCCAACAGTTGTTCCCCAAGGCAAGGGACATCTAGCAGTTTCTCCTGGACCCATTGTTCCAGGTCTGAGGAATGGAGCTAGGCCTGTTGGCAGGCTCCGATGCCAGCAAGAGCCACCTGGGTGGAGGACTCAAAGCCGTTGTATGCTGCCCGTGAGAGGTACTTAGAACACTCTCTGAGGGACTTCGAGAGGGCCTGGAAGTTGTGGAGGTAGTCTCAGTCGAGGCCCGTCGCAAAGCCTCTGAGCTACTTGGCGAGGTCACAGAGGAACATCCCAATGTACAACTGGTAAACCTGAATGCCAGCATGGAGCCCTGGTAAGCCTTGTGCCGAGGGTGTCAAGGGTATGAAACTCTCTGCCCGGTGGGACTGAAGAATGAGTCTTTGGGCTCTTCTGCTTCCACATAGCTGATTCGACCACCATCAAGGTGTGGAGAAGCTGGGCTTTCCGAAATCCTCTGTCCCCACTGGACTCTGTACATAGCATCCAGGTGCTTGCTAACAATAGGGTTGGGAGCTGGGGTCTCCCACATGTGGAGGAGGAGCCGGTTGAGAATGGAGAGAACCGGGACCGTGAGGGTCTCCTTCGGGGGAGCCTCATATTGAAGGATATCGAGCTTCTCTGTGTGGAGCTCTTCCTCCAACTTGGTGGCAAAACCCAGGGGCCGCACCATATCCTGGATGAACTTCAAGAAGCAGGTGTCCTCAGGAAGGGACCACCACCTCTGGGCCAGCAGAGAGGGATCCGAGGGAAGATCCCGGTGGGACCAGGTTTCCGGGGAGGTGTCCCCATCTGATTCCCAATCAGAGTAGTCCGTGGAGAACTCGGGGTTCGGCAGATCAAGAAGGGTCAGTGACCCGCACCGGGCTCCTAAGGCCAAAGCCTGCCCGGAGCCAGAGGCGCTTGCCTGCAAAGATCTCACACCAGAGGACTGGGAGATCAAGACCCTCACGAGGCCTCTGGCTAATGGGGGTCATTGCAGCAGTCCGGAGAGTCCGAGGTCCCCGTGGTCTCGAGGTACATGCCGGCGGGACCTGACACCAGCGGCTGCTGAGCAGCAAGAACACAAACGCTGCATTCCAAGGCCAGCATTTGTGCCTCCCACTCAGGAGTGGTGCCCTGTGACACAGACTGGGTCGGGTGTCGAGGAGGAGAGGGAGTCCTCGCTGGGATGACCCTCAGGAAAACAAGCGCCATTGCTGGAGACCTCCGTATCGGTTCGAGGTACCTTTCTGGGCCGCTCCCTCTCCGACTCTGGGATCTGCCAAGGGGGTCAGAGACCAGGCGCATGACTGCTCATGCTTGTCTGGCGCCCCCAACAGTGTCCTTGTGGCCTTCTTCCTCGCTCATGCTCAGGTGACCCCTTGGTCAGAGTGCCGCTGGGGCCGAGGAGGAGCCTTAGAGGACTCCAGGATTTGCGGGACCATGGAGCGGGAGGCTACCGGGGATACCGGGGCTGCCTTACGGAAGAGATCATCCAGCTTCTGTTTACAACTCTGGATGGCCTTGGAGGACATCTTCTTGCAGAGGGAGCATTGCTCATGGTCATGGTCAGCTCCCAGGCACCTGAGACAACAGTCATGGGTGTCCGTGAGCGACATGTTCTTTAGAACACCTATCACAATTTTTGAAACCAGAGGCCATCAGGGCAAAAAGGACCCCGGCGAGGTCGAAGATCCTCGACGCAGCCAGCAGTTAACAAGGGCGCAAAAGTGCGGGGAGAAAAAGAAGGGCAAAAAAAAAAAAAAAAGAGAATCCCAAGACAGAGAGCTTAAGCAGTGGAGCTTGGGATCGCGGGAAGAGGACCAGCGAAGGCCAGAAAGGCAAAAACAGAGTTAGAATTTGAAAACCTTTTTCCAGGGACGAGACGCACGCCGAAGGGCTCCGTGGAAAAAGTGAGACTGTGTAAGATGGCACTCTTGGGTGGGAAGGGGACCACGCATGCGTGGTGGCATTCCCAAAGGCTTTCTTTGAAAGCTGGGGAAATGCTCTGCGCAGGCTCCGTCATCACCCATATGCAAGAACTGACTTCTTGCTTGTTCCTGGAGAAAAGCTAATTACAAAAAACTATTAATACAAGCACAATTAACAGAAATTAACTATACGACTTAAAATAATCTGAAAGCCTGTGCTGCTGCAAAACAATGGCATCTGTGGAATATTCAGTTAACTTCTTTACAGATAGGCCATGGCAGAAAGGGATTATCCATTATACACTTAACTTTATGGGTATTAAGTTCTTTATACCAAATTTAAAGATTGCTATTGATGGAAAGTTAAGTAATTTCAAGCAAATGCCAAGAAATCCTTATTCATAACCATCTGTTTCATTGGTAATATATACTAACTCTAAAGAACTGACATGCACAAATAAAGTTGCTGTTCAGAAGAGGGTGCTATTTACGGTTCATCTTTGGATAAAAAAAATTAGATAAGCTGGTTTACCAAAAACCTTTGAAAAGTTATTAGTGGACCATTAAACAGAATTTTCTCCTACACGTTATGCTTTAGTTCTTGGGCCTCACAGGTCACTTGTTCATATGTTTCCATGGTAGTGACATTGAAAGGCAGATTTTACACCTAAAGCATGCATCTTATGATCTGTATTCTTCCTCTAACTTAGAGTAAACAACGGCTGACTGGAAGGCTGATGTAAGCAGTGGAGTGTGTTATGGGCAGGAGTCAAGTTGGAGACCAGATATCACTAGTTAATTGATTTTGGAAATTGCAGTATTCCATAAATTCTAATAAAATATGTCTTAATGCCCAGAAAAATCTTTCAGAATTACAAATAAAGTTCCTTTGTCTGCCTGAATTTTGAGTATCCTTGCACTGGGTTTGATGCACAAGAGATCTTACTGAAAAATATATCACCAAGTTTTAGTTTTATGGCGTTTATATAAAACAAGTCTATCATCTGAAGCCAAAACAATTAAAGTCTGATGTGTTATATACAATAAATGAAATAAAATTGAAAGTTCCTTTAGAGTATTTTCCAATATATGTTCCCATGGATAAAAAAAAAAAAAGCTACAAATATATAGAATATAAAAAGGATACAATAACGTTCCAAGGACCAAGTCGCAACCAATTTGGAAAAAATCCTTTATAGAAGGCAAAAAACCCTTCATTCTTCCATGTCTGTCAGGATTAAAAAAAAACATTTCAAAATCCTTTAAAATGCCATAAAAGTAGAGGAATTAAAAAAAATCTTAAAATTTCAACCATGAGCTCAAAACAACAGCACCAGTCGTTATACTGTATGTTTTCTATATCAGAAAAACTATGTTAAAACACAGGGTCTGTCTATATCAGATCCTACAAGTATTCAGCAAAATCTGACATTAGAATACCAAATGCAAATATTTGCTTTATCTGTTTAAAAGTTTGCTATGAAGAAATGCACAAAAAAACACTTATCCTTTCAAAGTTATTAACTTGGTGATCTGTCAATTTTGTGCTCCTAGGCAACTTCTAATACCAAGATTAAGTTTACCACAATATATATTGATATATGGTCATAAGAAAAGCTCGTTTCACAGAAGTTCACTTCTAATGCTGCATAAGGCAATTAGTTTGAATTCAAAGGGACAGACCATGGAACAGCAAAGTCAGTTGAAAAGCACCCTATGGCTGAACACACGACTCAAGGCAGTTTTCTCTTGAAGATTACTACTGGTGCTGGCCAGGTTTGGTTTTCTTGCACAAATGATCCTTCAGTCTAGTCAGAATATTCCCCAGGCCCATACATTGCTATTTATGGCAGTAAGAGGAAATGTTAACGACACATCTGGAGTAGTGGCATGACAGGCCTTCATTTAAGTCCATTTTGGTTCCTCCCTTAATCCAGCCAGAATGTCTTTTTGTAGGGAGTCTCAAATACCAATTCCTTTGGAATTGAATGAACAGCTATGGGCATGATTCAGGATGCTTAAATAGCCAGTTTTTATTCACTTGATAATCCACTAGGTGCAAAGCAAGGAAGTGGTGTACAAACATAATTCTTACATTTTTTTTCTATTGATTGACAAAAGGTAAAATGCTTTCCTTTGGGAACTGTGAACACTGCCTTGATAGTAAGCTAGATGAACTATCCAACCCAGAGCCCTTGCAAGGCAGCAAGAAGCACTGCGACCAGGATAACAAGTCCCTCCTCAGTTTTGAGCTTGCCTGTTCAGAGAGAAGGTGGGAAGCAGCAAAGGTCTGGATAAACTTAACAGTTAAAACATTCCAGATGAAGTTTTATTTTATTATACTGTATCTTTATTACATATAATGCACATGTACAAAATGCAGACTGCCTCCAGTGCCTCATCTTCTAGTAGCATAGTTGGAATAGGTAAACGTAAAGTCATACCTGCATTAAGCAATCTAACGTGCCCTTGTAGATTGAAAGTGACCCATCACCTACAACCTTCTGGTTCATCATACGTGTTCGTACAACATCAACAGGATTTGAAGCAAGAGCACCAGCCAAACCACATACTAGACTAGATCTAAGGTAAAAACAAAACACAGAATTAGAGAATGTTATACTAAATATTTCAGTGAAAGTGCTGCACAGTGGTAAAGCTGTCACTCAAAAATATGGCTTTACAGTTCAGATTTTTCTCAATTTTCTTTTTTTATTGAGAAACAAAAAACCTTATCCCAAGGATACAGCTCACAACATCAATGAACAGAGCATTCACAGAGAATTTAAAAAAGTACCGTCCCCCTGTTCCCTACCCACCTCCCCCCAATCCCTCTTCCTCCTACCCCCCCCCCCCCACCCTGCTAGCACACCACTAGACCACCTCCCAAACCCTTCCACACTATCCACTCCATTATAGGTCCCAAATATGGTCTGCTCTATGGACAATATTGGTCCTACTGGACTAATCTGACTTCCAAAGAACCTCAGGATTATGTCCCCACTGCTGCAACATCCAGTGTACTGCAGGACCAGGGATCCACATGCTCTCAAACCAATAGCTAGGGCAATTAACCCTTAGAGCCCCCATTTTTACCATACTGAAGTGTTACACCCATTTTTCCCTAAGGGCTGTTAGCCTAGACATAGTCCATATAGCCCCTTCACATATCCACTGATGGCAAGCTTTCACTCTTCCAGTGTCAAGCCAGCTGCAGGTGGGCAGCAATCAAACCCATGCTCACCAACCATTCTTCCTCCTCAGTTAGACCCAGATAAATCCCATTCAGCAATACCACCTCCTTCTATTAAGTGGCTTCCCCAACAGCAGACCACATTGAGTGAATATATCATTTCAAAATTGTTGTAACCTCCTGCAGATCCAAATATGCAGGTATGTTCCTTCCCCTCCACACTTCCTCTAGCAGCAATTGAACCTGTCCCAAAAATTCTAAATAAGTACTTAGGCGTGTGTAATGCCACAGAAAACTACTAGAAATTGCTATAACATTACTAGCTATGTAACCCTTATACATATTCTTAAAAAGGTCTCTTCCCACTTTTTCATCTTCCCACTGCTACCCTAGATCCTCCTCCCATTGGTACTGGAAACCATACAGTTGTGATCATTATTGCAATTCAACCTCTTAATGTCCAATATCTCCTAAAAAAGAAGTGGGCAATGAAGTGGCTTTGGACTATACATGCGCACATTTGACACATAAAAGAATCAAACAAAACAACAAGACCAATTAAATACAGAAATAGAAAATATAAAAACGGGGACATTGCTAGGACATGATTATTGGCACCCTTATAAACAATTCAAATCAGTTTGAGTAGAAGGTCCACATTCCCACTTCAGTAAAATTAGATGCACCTGTGATCAATTGTTGGTACTCATATGACTTGAATGAGCTAATAAATGATAGTTCTAGTGTTAAAAATGGCCATATTCATTCCCTGTTCCATTTTCACAATGGTGAAGGTAAGAGAACTGCCTAAGACTGTCAGAAAAGCTATCACCACCAATCATCAAAGTGGTACAAGGCCATTTCCAAAGACCTTGGGATTCTTGTGACTACAGTTCACAATGTTAAGAAGTTTTCTGTTCATGGAACTGTCAAGAACATTCCAGGACGTGGTAGGAAGAGGAAAATTAGACCAAGTAGTCTAAGGTTAGTGTGAACTGTTGGAAAAACACCACGTACAGCATCCAAAGAGCATAAGGCCCACCTGGAGCAATCTGATTTCAACCCACACCATACACTACACACAAAGGATTTCATGGGCAAAGGCCAAAGAGGACCCCACTGCTCAAAGACAGACATAAAAAGGCATGCCTGATCTTTGCCCAAACCCAACTTGAGAAACCACAATCCTGGGAAAACCTTCTGTGGACAGATGAAACCAAACTTGAGCTCCATAGTTTTTCTGGAAGACCTTAGCCCCATCCTCCACCAGTTGGTTTCCCAAATATTTTATTTTCCCCTTAGTCCACCGAAATGGAAAATGCTATTTTAGGTCACCCACTAGGCCAGCCGGACAGGATAAGTTTAAGATGTCAGATTTTGTACATTTACCTTGAAGTCTTATTCCTCCAATTCCAACACTAACACATACTCTGGATTCACCATAAAGAAGAGGATGTCATCCGCAAAAATGGTGATTTTATAGTAGAGATCCTCCAGTCTCACTCCCTCTATCCCTCCAATTTTCCCTCACCCGCTGTGCCAGCAAATCCACGGACAGGACAAAGTAATAGCAATAAGGGTCAGCCCTGTCTCACCTCCTCAGTGGAGCTCAAATGGTTCTGTATAAAAACCTCTAATAATTTTAAATCACATCTGGGGCCCTGAATATCCCACCCAGGTTAGAACGTTCCCCCAACCCTATTTTTTCCCAGCACCAGGAACATGAAAGGCCAGTACAGCCTATCAAAGGCCTTCTCAGCATCAATAGTGAGGAGCACACTGGATTGCCCCAAATTCCACACCCTCCAGGTAGCTTGGATCCTTTATTGCCATGCTCAAAGTGTTTTTAGTAAATCCAAGGCATAATTCACCTCATCTAAGAAGTGCATCCCAGCTTCCTAAAACTGAGCTCTCTATTCTTTCCCCAATCCTCACCCCCCAAACTCTTATCCTGCTCCTCCAAATGGGCAATTTTATCACCAATTACATCTTTCAATTTCTCACTCTTTTTTCTTAAAACTCCCGATTGCTATTAACTTTCCCCTTCACTACCTCCTTGAGCCCCTCCCAGTTCCCCGATGCTCCTTCCCATATTATTCAATTCCAAATAGCCCTGTATTTGCCCCACACCTGACCTTGGATCTCTGCATCATCTAATAGGGTCCCATTAAGCTTCCATAACTGTAACCCCTTACTCTCTCATGCCAGCTCCAAATTGTACCAGATGGGCACATGGTCTGACCAAATTCTATCTATGCCATACTCCCTTTCTCCAGGCAGCATCTCCTTCTCCACCAGGATGTCATCTATATGGGAGCAAGAATCATGCACTCCTGAACAGAAGGTAAAATCTCTCCCTCTGGGACTGCTGTGCCACTATACATCCAGCAGATTAAGATTGTCAATAAGGTTCCCCATTTTCCTCTGCCCTAAGAGTTCCCAGACCACCCATTGGAAATGTCCAGCAGAGGATGATGGTTCATGTTAAAAAAGTCTCCTCTTATAATCAATTGGCCCTCCCCCAAATCCCTTATCTTAATGGCTAACTCATCAAAAAAGGCATCCTGCTCCTCACTGGGGGCATGAACATTGATATTAACCTCCACCCCCAAGCTCCCCTTGGATCATGAGGTATTGCCTTTCCATATCCTTTTCCATTTAACATCAGATACGAGGAGATTAGAATACAAACGCCTCTCCTCTTTTTTATGCTTCATATTTGATGCCCAATAGCAAGATACAACCCGAGTCCCTCACTAACCCCTCCTCCTTCTTCAATAAAGGAGATTCCTCTATTAGGCCCACACTTGCTTTCCTTTTCAATTCTTTAAAACATCAATTATCGCTTCGTAAAGGAGTTGTGTCCTTTCACATTCAGGGATACCACCCTCAAGTCAGCCACCATTTTCCTGTCTCCCCCCCCCCCCCACCACCACTTATAGCACTTCTCACAGGCTGGGACTAATCCCCCCTGCTGCACTCCATCCCTCAACATTCACCCTCCTGTATCCCCTTCCCCCTACATCCACCTTTCAACATTCCTGGACTTCCCTTTGGGCCCCCCCCAGGCCTTATCACTTATCTACACTCCTACCCACTCCATTAACACCCCAACTTTACCATTAACTTATCCAATCACATATCATTCCATACTTGCACACCCCCATAGCTTTCACCTAGAAAGTCCTCACTCAATCGTCTAATACATTCTTCTAGAGGTCTCTCCAGCATTCCAGTCCTCCAGATCATGTTGATAGTCTCAACCAGTTAGTGCCACATCTGCCTCTGCCAATTGACTCTGCAGTCTCTTCCCACCACAACCTACACTGAGCCACCGTGGACCTGGAGTGCATGATGCAGTCTGCTTGCCTTCCTCCTCACCCACTTTCTTCAGGAGATTCTCTTAGCTGACCTTCCGTAGGGCCTGCACCACCACCTCAAAATCTGTGCCAGATATGTAATACCAAAGCAAAAGGCCAAAAGGGTAAACCAATGGTATCTCACTTTTTCCACCTGCAATCAGCATGTGACTTAATTTCCCTCCTCTTCTGCAAAGTCAATAAGGATAAGGCCCTCATTCCAGAACGCAGGTTGAAGGGCTGCATGTCCTGCTGGGACCTGCAGCCCCGCAATCTGCCTAAACTACTCCACCACCTTCTCTCCCCATATCTCCTGTGCTTCAGGATGGGGCGAACAGGTGGGGGAGGGGGGGGCAGAGTGGGAGCAGGCTGCTTGGCAGCATGTACAGGGTCGATTCAGATCACAGCCCAGTATGTGCTGCCGGGCCTGCTGGGGTGTACTGCTTATACCACTGCAGGAGGCCAGCCATGGGTCAGGCGGTGGGGATTTTGGGGTCCAGAGTTGTGTATGTCTGGGCACCTGCAGGGAGGACATCCCCGCAGCCAGGAGGGGCACACCGGGCCGTCCTCTGGCCCAATTCTGATGTTCCCACAGACCAGAATCAGGTCTTAATGGCCTTGTCTTCAGCAGTGACGTACAGACAGCCCAGACATCCCGTTCCCAGAATCGGGCTCCATGTCTGCATATCTCTCAAAAGTGTTAAGAGTCCCACTGCAACTGTCCTAGCTTCCTGGCTGCTGGGAGCATGGCCTCCTTTGCTGCATATTCCTGGAACAAAGCTATTATGTATATAGCCTGCGTAGCCTGTATATAGTTACTTAAATGAGTAGCCAAGCTACTGTGTAGCCTGTACATAGTTTCCCCAGTTAATCCAAGTTGCAAAACCTGTTCTCTGTAAGGACAGTACGGGCGCTCCCTGCACTGTACAAATCTGCTGTTGATTTCTATACCGCGCTCTTTAAAATCAGCTCGGTTTACAAAGACTATAAATAAATAAATAAGTGTCTCCTGGTTAGACCTCCTGATGGGAGCACAAGGCTCTGTGGAGCCACTCAATAGTCTGTACTAGAAAGGCCACCAGCTAGGAGGGCCTCCCTACTAATCTTTTGCACTAGCTTGCAAGAGACCTGACGTTCCTCTCCCTCCAGGACCCAATGTACCTGAATGACGTTCCTGTGGGCCCAGTTCTCCATATACTCCATCTTGGCCCATATTTCCTGCTGGTCATGTTGCAGTCTGTCTTTACAATTGTGCCATCGCTTCTTCCCGCTCCATCATCCTCCTAGAGGCTTTCTGTGTGATTTCCCAGCTCCATGAGATCCACATGCACCTCCTCAAACCACATAGAAACATAGAAAAATGACACAAAAAGACCACATGGCCTGTCCTCCCATATCAACAACTACTTTTCTTCCTTTGGAGACCCTCTGTGTTTGTCCCATGCTTTTTTTAATTCAGATACTATCCTCATCTCTTCCACCTCCACTGGGAGGCTATTCCATGAACCCACCACTCTTTCCGTAAATAAATATTTCCACATATCAGTCCTGAATCTATCTCCTTTCACCCTCATCCCATGTCCCCTCATAGCAGAATTTGCTTTCAATTGAAAGAGGCTCTCCCCCTGTGCATTTATGCCATGGAGGTATTTAAATGTCTCAATCATATCACCTCTATCCCGCCTTTCCTCTAAGGTGTACATATTAAGATCCTTAAGTCTGTCCTCATATGCTTTATAATGAAGACCACTAACCATTTTAGTAGCCACCCTCTGTACTGACTCCATCCTGTTTATATCCTTTTGAAGATGCGGTCTCCAGACTTGCACACAATACTCTAAATGAGGTTGCACCAAAGACTTATACAGAGGCACTATCACCTCCTTTTTTCTGCTAGCCATTCCTCTCCCTATGCACCCAAGCATCCTTCTATCTTTTGCCGTCACCTTTTCTACCTGTTTAGCTACTTTAAGATCATCAGACACAACCACACCAAGGTCCCGCTCTTCTTTAGTGAACAAAAGTACTTCACCCCCTATACTATATTGCTCCCTTGGATTGCTGCAGCCCAAATGAATGACCTTACATTTTTTTTTAACATTAAATTCCAGCTGCCAAATTCTAGACTATGCTTCAAGCTTAGCTAGATCCCTCATGTTATCTACACCTTCCTGAGTGTCTACTCTATTGCAGATTTTGGTATCATCTGCAAAGAGGCAAACCTTACCCGACAGCCCTTCCATTATATCACTAACAAAAATGTTTAAAAGAATCGGACCAAGGACAGATCCCTGGGGCACACCACTGGTAACTGGTTATCTGCCATCTTGTCCTCCTCTTGAGACTCAGCTCGATGACCCCGATATAAACACACACTCAAATCAGCAGTCTTCCAGCAATGGCGGCCATACTCTGAACCCAGAGTCCATGCACCATGTATATGTGCTTCTCGGTCTTAGGGCTGCCCGCCCCCCCCCCCCTTTTTCAGGTGCAAACTACCGAGCTCTCTGCTCAGCCACCTATTCAGGTGGATGACATCACTTCCCTCTCCCATGCTGGTAATTTTACAATTATTGTGATCCACTTAGAATGAAATTCTATAAGCAGGCTATAAATAGCTCTATTAAATTTAAATTAAATCTAATAGTCTCGCATTACTCAAGGAATTTTGCCTATTTTGCCATAGGAAAAAACAAACAGTTTCAATTCTGAAATTTGAGGGCTCCTCAAATGAGCAATTCACTTCAGATCTTGCCACAATGTTTCAATACAGTTCAGGGCAAGACAGACTTGGTCAATCCAAGATATTAAAAAAGTGTACTTGAAATGTTTAATGTCATATTGCTGCATTGCCCGCTTTCGGCTCAACTTCAGCTCATGGATGGATAGACTAATAGTCCTACAGCCATGAATTCTGCTTTATAGGAAAATTCTGTATCAATAACGGAAAGCCATACAGGTCCTGATATAACAAAGCACCCCCACCCCATTACAGCAATGCTTGACAGACAGGATGAGGTACTCTTTGGAGACCAAACACTGCCTTCCAAACTATTGTGACCAAAAATTTCAATTTTTGACTCATTTGTCCCTGTTTGTGGGCCATCCAGATGCTCTTTGTTCTTTGCCCAAAGTTCACCAATGTTCTTTATAAAGAGCAGTGGTTTCTACCTAGCCATTTTCCCATGAATACCATTTCAATTCATTTTTTTTCCTAGATTGACGACACACAGATCTTCATAAGTTGCAATGAAAAAGGCCTGAAGACCTTTATATGTTAGGCTGTATTCTTTGTAACTGGATGATTTTCCAGTTTGCTGTTGCCAGGGCCAACCCAGCCATTAGACAAACTAGGCATTCACCTAGGACAGCAGCTTCTCCCAGGACAGGGGGGGGGTATCAGAAAAGAACAAGGCATGCAAAGCTAAAAACAATAGATTCTGACAGCGGGGTGGGGGGGGGGGGGAAATAAGGCTTAACGTTTGCCTAGGGTGTCAACACCTTCAACCAACTCTACAGATGGCCCTGGCTGTTCGGTAGGGCTGGCCCAAGGATATATAACACTAAGTGAGCCTTCATCAGTATGCCCCCTCACCAAGGGCAGTTCAAGACCTAATCTTATCTCCAAGTGGCTAGCAGCATACATTCCGCATTCTCCCCCCTCTCCCCAGGGTTCATCATCTACCATGCTCCTCCTGCCTGAGGTGGCCAGCATCTCTCCTTCCCTACTGCTTCTCCTCCACCACTGCTGCACTGCCCTACCTCCACCAGAGCCAACTCAAAAACAGTGTCAGCAAACCTTGAAAAACTGCATCTCATGGCCTGCTGGGTCCCACCCTCTGATGCAAACTTCCTGGTGGGGGGTGGGACATGGCTGGCCTCAGGTGTGCATGGTACTCAAAGGCCTGCCACCATGCTGCTCTTACTTTTGTTGAGTTAACTCTGGTGGAGGCAGGGCCGCAGGCGGCACTCAAAAGGCCTGCTACTACACTTCTGTCTTGCGAGCTGGCTAAATGTTGTCTCCCCACGCCTACTTCCCTAAAGTGGATGATTAGATCGCCAAGTCATAAGGCCATCCCTGCTGTTGGGCAGATTTATCCTTGAAGGATGACCACTCGAGTAGTCACCAGTTATCAACCTTTTCCATTTGTAGACTATCAAACAGTGGCTGGAGCACCAAATGTTTAAAATAATCTGTTTGGGCAGGGTTTACAAGACCATCTACTGTTTTTAGGTCCTTTGAAATTTATCATGACATGTTGAGTTCCTATTAACTCTAATGGTGATAAGTAAACTCAAAACCTTTTGAGCCTTTATGCAGAACAGGATGTCCCACCTCAACTGCATATATTTCTCCACATGATAGTTTAGTTAACTTTTTTTTTTTTAAATTTAGGCACCAGATTCTAAATTAACCTACAAATTATGCTAAGGAAATTAGGGATTCACTATTTCACACAAACTCCAAATTAGTCTTGTTCCTACTTTGTACAATGTCTCAAACACAAAAAGGCTTACATTTATACCCTATTACAAAATACAGACCAATTTCAATTAAAACAATGGTAAGAATTTGGTGCTCAATCTTTCTGCATTGTATGCCCATCAAATAGCTGAACAGCTCCCGCTCCATAATAAGAAATAGATATATAACTTCAAAGGGCCTCAAACCCAAATCAGGTGCATATTACTTAACGCTTACTTAATTATAAAATGTAGATTACATTTTATACCCCAAAATGTTAGCAGTAATTTATATTATTTATATTATTACAGCACCAACAAAATCTCATATCTAAAATTTCATCCTTCAATACACACTGTTTAGGAAGCTTCTACTTTACCATTCCCACCATTTGAACCAACATGTTATAGGACCCTGCTTTCTGATCCTTATAAATGCAGGCAGGCTGCAAACTGCAATATGCAATGCATGGAAAGCGTAGTTACTCACCTGTAACACGTGATCTCTGGAAACAGCAGGAATTGAGTCTTTACATGTGTGTGACGTCTGCACCGATGGAGCCTGCGCGGGAACGCTCCCCAGAGTCCTATAGGAAAGCCTTTGGGAGCATCCCACTGCGCCTGTGCTGCTGCCTTCCTAACTCTCCCTCATCAGTTGGATTTGTAGCTGAGAGAGAGAGAGAGAGAGAGAGAGAGAGAGAGAGAGAGAGAGACACAACTCCTAGGGGAGGAGGGTGGGTTGTGAAGACTCAATTCCTGCTGTTCCCGGAGATCGCCTGTTACAGGTGAGTAACTACACTATATCCAGGAACAAGCAGGAATGTAATCTTCACATATGGGACTCCCTAGCTTGGAGATGCCAGAGAGAGCAGTGAAACACAGGCTGAAGTGGGTCATGTATCCTCCCAAGGATCTCTGATATCAAAAACCGGGACAGGGGGTAGGAGTTGTTCTAAGTCTGAAAGAGATGCTGGAGAACAGCCTGGCCAAACGAGACATCCCGACGGGAGTCCTTGTCCAAGCAATAGTAGGCTGCAAAGATGTGGACAGAGGACCAGGTTGCTGCTTTGCAAATTTCATGAGTGTAGGTTTGCCATAGAGGCAGCCATTGCTCGCACATTGTGTGCTGTAACATGACCTTCAAGAGGAAGTCCTTTACTCTCATAAGTAAAAGATATACAGTCTGAAATCCACTTGGAGAGTGTTCTCTTGGAAACTGGTAAACCCAGGTGATTGCAGTCAAACACAACAAAAAGCTGTGAAGCTTTTCTGTGCTGCCTAGTTCTCTGAAGATAAAAGGCCAAAGCACCCTTGCAATCCAGAGTATGCAGATTCCTTTCTGCACTAGAGGCATAAGGCCTAGGGAAGAAAACAGTAAGGTAAACCGACTGGTTCAAATGAAAAGGCAAAACCACCTTTGGCATAAAGTGAGGATGAGTCCTAAGGACTACTTTATCATGGTGGAAACGAGTATACGGAAGATCGGTCACTAAAGCTTGGAGCTCACTGATGCGTCTTGCAAAAGTGAAGGCAATTAGGAAGATGACTTTCCAAGAAAGAAACTTCAGAGATGTAGTGGTTAGGGGTTCGAAGGGCAAGATTGAGACCCCATGCCACAGGTGTGGCTTAATGGGAGGCTTAATTAAGAGTAGACCTCTCATAAAGTGCGCTACAAGCAGCTGAAAGGAGACAGGTTGTCCATCAAAGGGCATGTGGAAAGCCGCAATGGCATTGAGGTGGACTCTCACCAAATTAGCTTTAAGTCCAGAGGATGAAAGGTGGAAGAGATACTCAAGTAACGCCTCCACTGGAATGGAAAAAGGATCAAGTTCCTTCTTTGAAAACCAGATTGAGAACCTTCTCCATTTAAAAGCGTAAGCATGCCTTGTGGAAGGTTTCCTGGAGGCCAAAAGGATATCTTTAACCTGTTGAGAGAGGTTGATATCCTGGAGTTCTAAGCTCTCAGCAGCCATGCCATCAGGTGCAAAGAACAGGGGTTTGGGTGCAGAAGCGTCCCGTTCTCCTGGGATAGGAGATCTGGAGCACATCCCAACTCCAGAGGTTTGGCTTGAGAAAGATGTAGAAGGAATGGATACCACGTCTGACGTGGCCAGCGTGGGGTTATGAGGAACATGTAGTCCCTGTCTCTCTGAAGCTTGAACAGTCTTGGGAATGAGGGGAATGGGTGGGTAGGCATATAAGAAGTCCTGACCCCAGTGGAGGTGGAAAGCATCCATCGCCTCACTGTTCTGAGAAGGAATTCTGGAACAGAAGCAAAGAAGTTTGGCATTCTGAGGACATGCAAACAGATCTATATCTGGAGTTCCCCAGATTTGAAAGATTCAAACAATTTGATCCGAATGACGAGATCATTCATGTGGCAGTAGTACTCGACTGAGTTTGTCTGCCAGGATATTCTGTTTGCCTGGGAGATACACCGCTAGTAGATAGATCTGAAGGCGTATGGCAAAAGGACTATAGGTGTAGGGCTTCGTTGCACAATGCCCGAGAACCTGTTCCACCCTGCTTGTTCACATAGAACATGGCTACCTGATTATCCGTCTGGACTAGAATTGTTTTGGAGCGCAGGTGGTTTTGGAACACTCAGAGCATTGAAGATGGTCCTGAGTTCTAGCAGGTTTATGTGAAACTGAGCCTCCTGCTGGGTCCAAAGACCCCGAGTGGAGAGATTGTCCAGATGAGCTCCCCAACCCAATTTGGACGCATCCCTCGTCAGAGTAAACTGGTGTGGTGGCCTTTGAAAAGGTGACCCTACGAGTAGGTTTTCTGGTGATTGTCACCATTGGAGGAACAAAACGAGGCATGCAGAGTTCCTGATTTTGTCCCCTAGACGATCTGATGCTTGAGTCCATTGCGAAGCTAGGGTCCATTGAGCTGCATGCATGTGCAGACGAGCATAGGGAACAACATGTACAGTGGAAGCCATATCACCGAGCAACTGCAGCATGTCTCGAGCAGTTAGGAAAGTCTTCATAGTGGTTTGAGAAGCTAGTTGAACTACTTGACCTGTGGCAGAAAAGCCCTCGATTGCTGCGTGTCTAGAAGAGCCCCTATGAACTCTAAGGTTTGAAAAGGGGTGAGCTGGGATTTTGGAAGATTTATTACAAATCCCAAATGTTGAAGAACCTGCATTGTGCAGGAGAGAGCAGAGCTGGCCTCTGGAGCTGACGATGCTTGAATGAGCCAGTCGTCTAAGTAGGGGAAGACAAATATCCCTAGAGTTCTTAGAAATGTTGCTACTACTGCCCTGCATTTTGTGAAGACTCTTGGGGCAGAAGCCAGACCGAAGGGTAGAACCCTGTACTGGTAAATGTCTTTCCTGAAAGAGGAATCGAAGAAACCTCCTGTGTTCTGTGTGAATAAGGATATGCGTATATGCATCCTTTAGGTCTAAAAAACATAGCCAATCCTGAATCTGGATGTAAGGGAGAAGTGTTCCGAGAGAGATCATTTTGAATTTCTCTCGGAGCAGATACTTGTTTAATTCTCGGAGGTCCAGAATGGGCCTGTATCCTCCTGTTTTCTTTGGTATAAGGAAGTAAGGGGAGTAAAAGCCCAGGCCTTGTTGAGAAAATGGAACCTCCTCTTTCGCACCCTGAGCGAGAAGGGTGGTGACCTCCTGGCACAAGAGTGTTAAGAGGGGGCTGAGAGTTGAACTATCTTGAAGTGGAGGGAGGGGGCATACTTTGGAAGTGAAGTTTGCATCCTTCTGTCACTATGGAGAGAGAGTCCTATGTTCTGATGTTATCTGGTGCCACCTTTTGGCAAAGTAACACAGTCTGCCTGGAATGTTGATTGGCTCTGGAAAATCCAGAGATAGGATAGCTAAGTTCTCTAGCAAGGAATCAAAGACCTTGTGGAGGCTGGGTCTGCTGAGCTGATTGAGCTCTGGGGGCCTAAGCCTTCCTTTGCTACTTTGGTTATTGTTGTCCCTTCTGGGAAACATGGACTGGACAGTGCACAGCATGCGTATAAGAAGGATAAAACTTTTTTCTTGTTGAAAAGGGGCTTCTTTATAGCTTTTTTCTTAGCTGGGCTGGCAGTGGTTCTAGAAAGCCTAATGAGAGTGGTATTCTTGGACTTTAGCTGAGAAGCCTTGTCCTGCCAATCCTTGCCAAGGTGGTTTTCCCCTGTGCAAGGAATATTCCCCAGCTTATCTTGCACCCACTGCTCAAGATCAGATGCCTGTAACCAAGCAATCCGACGTGCACTGACACAGATAGCAGAAGTCCTGCTAATACACTCAAAACAATCAAAGGTTGCCCTGTTCATGAACTTGGAAACATTCTGGGCATGTTCAACAAGCATCAGGAAATCAGCCCTCATGTCATCTGGGAGAAGAGGAGCCATTAGTTCCAAATCTTTAGTCACCTCCCAAAGAAACATACCCATGTAGATTATGTATGAACTTATTCTGGCCGATAACATGGAGGCCTAAAAACATCGATGGCCAAAGGCATCGAGAGTTCTCGCCTCTCGGATTAGATTAATGTGTCTTAACACTTTTGATTCGACGCACTGCCGATTCCACAACCATGGAATGGTATTGTAACTGTCTCTTCTGTAAACCGTGACACTGCAGTACCCGGTACATGGTATTGAGTCTTTGAGAATGTGGAGATACCCTTAAAAGTGTTTCCCACATCCTATGCATGAGGTCATGCAATATCCGATGAATGGGTAAGACAGTGGTCTCCTTAGGGGCTGCCGGATACTGAAGAATTTCAAGTTCTTCAGCTCTCGGTTCCTTCTTGGAGGTCACAGTAATAGAGAGCCCCGAGCCACATCCCGTATAAAGGCTTGAAAAGACATGTCCTCCGGAGGAGACATCCGGCATTGTGGGGAAGGAGAAGGATCTTCCAGAAGAGCCTCTCCGGTACCAATCGATTCATCGGAAGAATCAGAAGACTAAGTATCGACGGGCCGGGTGCTCCCGCCTGACCCACCAATGGTATCGATCAAAATCGGCATCGGAATGCCTTGGTACCAGACCCTCAATGCCGGACACTGACTCCAGGGCCGACATGGGTGGTAGTGTGGAGAGCGGCGCAATGGTCGATGCAGATACCTCTGGTACTGGTGTCAATACCGAAGGCTGCAGAACTGATTGCAGAGGCTTTAGCGGTACCGAAGCCAGCAGCAAGGCTGCAAGACTCTGCTCAATGGCCAGGATATGTTGATCCATGGAACCAGCCGATGCCTGGGTATCGGTACCTGAACAGTGGGCCACGACCCCAGAACATGGCACCAAGAGCTCTCCAGAGGTGAACGCCTCGGGAACATCTTGGGACCCTGATAATACTTTGGAGGCAAGGACCTCCCGCCAGGGCTATTTGGCCGGTGTATTCTCCTCTAGGGCAACACTTAAAACATCTTGATGCTTAGGAGATCTACCCTTTGAGGATCGACCAGTCTTCAAAGAAGACTTGGGTTTCGTTACCTGAGATCCATGGAAGGAAGATGAAGCCCTGGATGACATCGATGCAACGGACATTGCATCCGAGGCAAAGAGGGTGCCGAGTTTCGCAGCTCTATTCTGAAGGCCCCTCTGTCATCTTCCTGCAGAGGAGACATTCCGATGGTGAATGGTCTGGTCCCAAACATTTAAGACACCAGTCATGGGTGAGGTAGCAGAAATAGTACTGCTACATGTGGAACACTTTTTTAAACCATTGGTTTCTACATTTTGAGGAACAAAGGGGCCTAAGGCCCAAAATGGTGCCTAAACACCTAGAGAGCAGAGATCCTCAAGAAAAGTTTTTTTTAAAAAAAAAGAAGAGAGACATCGACGATACCGGTGCTAGCATCGACGGAAGGCAGACGCAACAACAAAAGAAGAAAATTTTCTGCGAAGAAAGGAACTGTTCCCTGTCGGCTCCGTGCAAAACGAAAAACTGAGGAGTGAGAGTTGGAAAGGCAGGAAGGCAGCAGTGCAGGCGCAGTGGGATGCCCCCAAAAGCTTTCCTATGGGACGCTGGGGAGTGTTCTCAAGCGGGCTCAGTCTATGCAGCTGTCACCATATGTGAAGGCTGTATTCCTGCTTGTTCCTGGAGATTAACTAGTTAAAGTCTTCAGTGTACAAGTGGTAACTTCCATTACCAAACAGAATAACTTTAACCAAAGCTTAGGAAAACTTACAGGAAGTGCGTGTACACAGTGTCTCCCATATGGCCAGACATAATGAGATGTTTCTTGGTAATATCATAAACTGGTAACTCCACGCCAACAACAATAGCAGCTCTCTGAGCAGTAAGAGATACCCCCTAGTGAAACAAGTGAACAGTTTGTTATAGGGGAGAACACCACAAACCACTCTTACATAAAGCTAGGTATTTTTGGCAAATTTCATAAAACCTTCAATTCATACTGAACTTCTATTACTGTATACCACTTCAGGGCACATTATATCTCATTTTCCCATAACTGAAAAGATACTGTAGACCTCTAATTTCCCACAAGACTACATTGCAAATTAAAGAATAAGTTATACATAAGAAAATCCAGTCAAATTACAATTACATCAAACTATATATTCCCAAATAATGACACACTGCTGTGCATTTAGTACACTGTTTTCTTGGCATTATCAGAATGTGGAAGGCTCTGGCTTGGGAACCAAGAGACCAGGGTTCAATTCCCACTAGCACTCCTTGTGGCCTTAGGCAAGTCACTTAACCCTCCACTGCCTCAGAAAATTCCAAATCATCAATGTCCCTGTTTAATGTACATTACCAAGTTTAAGTTACAATGTAAACCGCTTTGATTGAAATGATAAAGCGGTATAAAAGACCTGTCAAATAAATAAAATAAAACCAAACCAGAATTAGTGATGCAAAGTTTGATAAGATTATAAATTAAAACCCAGAGCCATGTTTTGATAAAAACCTGTAACAGGAATCTTATGGGGCTGAGACAAGGGAGAGGAGAGAAGAATGCGGAACAATGGAAGAGAGTCTGGAAATGGATGGAAGCTTGGAAAAGTGGCGAGAAGGTAGGGAGAGAGCAAAAGAGCATTGGTTCAGGGCAAATATAAATACTAGCACCAAGCAAGGCTAAGACGCTAAATGGCGAAAGAGTGTATATAGTTGTAATAAATAAGAGATATGATGTGATGTGATATAAAAAGCATGAGTAAATGAAGGGGGAAATTGAGACAGTAGGGAGGGGGAAGGGGGAGAGCAGCAAACTAGACTATAGTATATGGTGTAAAAACTAGTAAGGGATAAAACTAAGTTTTGCTTGTAAGATCGTTGTGGAAAGTGGACAAGGTTGTTTTATACAGATGTTTGTAAAACTATCTACTGAAATATTTAATAAAAAGTTAAATGGACCCCCCCTCCCCGTAACAGGGATCTTAACACTTTAGAGACTTTTAAAAGACTTGATGCTACCATACATCAACTTTACACTTATCTAATTATATGAAAATGCCATGAAATGTTAGAGAAAACCACTTTAGGCTTTTTTGCAAGGATATGAATGTGATTTGAGAACATGGGAAGCACTATTTCTTAGTTTATTTGGAAAAGTATGGACACATGCAAAACTTTAGTATGCATTCAGAGAACCAGCTTGTTATGATGAAAGAATATATGGCCTGTGGTTTATTCATACTTGAAACTCACTGACCCTCCTGAGGTAATTGCTACTAAAAGAGTACTTTCCAGGTGAGGAATTCAAGAGGCCTATATTCCAGCAGGTCAAAGGAATAAGCTGGTTTGCAGCTTGTCGTGCTGTGAGGGCTTGCGTGCATCAGTGATGCTGAGAGCTAAACTATCGGTAGTTTAACTACTGGCAGGGTCTCCCAAGATGGACAGGTCTCAGCTGAGGTGCCAGACCAAGACAAACCACCCATCTGGGCAGCAGCAGAATGGGATAGTGTTGACGGCAGAGGATCACATTTTAGTGACAACGGCAACACCACCAAACTTAAACTGCGCAGAAGAAAGGCCCGGCAATCTACTTCTGTATCTTGCCATGAAAACCCAATGGATAGTTACAATAAAACAAATTGTGCTATGGTGCTGAAAGATGAGACCCCCAGGTCGGAAGGCACTCAACTAGCTACTGGGGAAGAGCTGAAGACTTTTCAGAGTAAAGCCAGCATTTATGATGTGGTTGGATCAAAGCCCTCGGGAAGTCTGACTGCTGATGTAGCTGCGCATGAGAGTCAGAAGCTGTAAAGATGTCTTACACATTGGAACATGGAACGTACGAAGCATGAACCAAGGGAAGTTGGAGGTGGTCAAGAATGAAATGGAACGTGTACAACTTGATCTGTTGGGTGTCAGTGAACTGAAATGGACTGGCATGGGGCACTTTGCATCAGATGATCACATGGTCTACTATGCTGGAAATGAAAGACAAAGAAGAAATGGTGTTGCGTTTATAATAAAGAAGAAACTTGCAAGAACTGTAATGAAATACAATGCAGTCAGCGAACGCTTAATCTCTATTCACCTACGAGGATTGCCTATCAACACAACTATAATTCAAGTATATGCCCCAACAGCAGCTGCAGAAGAGAATGAAATTGAAGAGTTCTATGAACACGTACAAGCTGAAATTGACAGAACATGCAAACAGGATATCCTGATAGTCATGGGTGACTGGAATGCAAACGTTGGCAACAAAGAAGGCGGCAAAGTAGTTGGAAAATATGGACTTGGTAACAGAAATGAAGCTGGAGAAAGACTGATAGAATTCTGCAAGACCAATGATCTATTCATCTCAAACACCTTCTTCCAGCAACACAAGCTGCGACTGTACACATGGACTTCACCCAATGGATTGTATAAAAATCAAATTGACTACATCTGTGGAAGTCAACGATGGAAAAGTTTTATAACATCAAAGACAAAACCTGGAGCTGACTGTGGTACAGATCATCAACTACTAGTATGCAAACTCAAGCTAAAGTTGAAAAAGAGCAAACCACTCCTGAATGCAGCAAAATATGACCTTGAGAATATACCACTGGAATTTAAAGACTGCCTGCAAAATCGATTTGCTGCTTTAGATACAAATGACAGAGCTCCGGAAGAGTTATGGAATGACATCAAGAAAGTTGTGTTGGAAGAAAGCGAGAAGTCTCTACAAAAGGTGAAAAAGCAAAAGCGGCCAAAATGGATGACGGAAGAAACACTGAAAATTGCCCAGAAATGCAGAAGCTAAAGCCAGAGGAGAAAGAAAGACAATCACAGAACTCAACAGAGATTTCCAACGTGCAGCAAGACTGGACAAGGAAAAGTACTACAATGACACTAAAAGGAAATAGAAGCAGAAACTATTAGAGGAAGAACAAGATCGGCTTTCCTAAAGCTACAAGTTAAAGAAAAAGTTCCAGCCTCGAATTGGAATGTTAAAAGATGCTCAAGGTTCTATGTTGAATGATGCTGGGAAGATCAAGAAAAGGTGGAAGGAATATACAGAGTTTTTATATGATAAAGATCAAGTGGACCGACAGCCGTTTCAACCTGTACCTTATGATCGGGAACCATTGGTGATGAAAGAAGTTGAAGCAGCAGTGAAAGCCTTATCAAAGAACAAAGCACCAGGCATTGATAGCATTCCTATAGAAGTATTGAAGCAATCTGATGCAGCTGTTACCATACTTACAAGGCTCTGCCAAGAAATATGGAAGACATCATGGCCAACTGACTGGAAAAGATCTGTGTTTATACCAATACTAAAGAAAGGTGATCCAACTGACTGGAAATTATCGAACAATCGCTCTGATCCCACATGCCAGCAAGATTTTAC
This sequence comes from Ichthyophis bannanicus, assembly GCA_033557465.1. NCBI lineage: Eukaryota > Metazoa > Chordata > Amphibia > Gymnophiona > Ichthyophiidae > Ichthyophis > Ichthyophis bannanicus. Next base: position 334,537,466 of record CM066035.1, read on the forward strand.
TGAAGATTATTCAAAAGAGACTACAACCATACCTGGAACAAGAACTACCTGAAGTGCAAGCAGGGTTCAGGAAAGGGCGAGGAATGAGAGACATCATTGAGGATGTGAGATGGATCCTTGAAAAGACTAAAGAATACCAAAAGGATATCTATTTGTGCTTTATCGACTATAGCAAGGCTTTTGCCTGTGTAAACCATGAGAAACACTGGGCCACATTAAGAAGCATGGGTATACCAGAACACCTGATCGTACTCTTGCACAATCTGTACATTAATCAAGAAGCAACAGTTCGAACGGAACAAGGAGAAACAGAATGGTTTAAAATAAGCAAAGATGGAGGTGCTCATTTATTTCCTGTTGGAGTGTTCGTGAGATTTACCTGCCTGCCCGGTGACCTGCTGCAGCCTCTCTGATTGGGGACGCTGTTTGTATTGGGGCTATATCAGCCTGCCCCCTACGTGGGATACCGAGGCGCTCATTTATTTCCTGTTGGAGTGTTCGTGAGATTTACCTGCCTGCCTTTGTATCAAGGGAAGCGTTATATTTTTGGGGAAGTTGAACATTTGTTAGATTTTGTGAAGGGGAACTCTTAGGTTGTTTCTTAACATTCTCTTTTACCTTTGGGCTTCTTGAGGATTACTGGGTGGTGTGGGTTTATTGTTTAGTTTTCTTCTTATTAGTGCCTCCTAGATGTGGGTTTATTGATATGATGATTGAATTATGAGATTCCGTATAGTATTGTGGGAATGCCTGTATTTGGTTTCTCCTACTTTTGTCTTGTTTTGTATATTTTGCCTTTCATAATATGTAAATGATAAAAAGTAAATAAAAAAAAAAAAATAAGCAAAGATGTAAGACAAGGCTGCATACTTTCCCCCTACTTGTTTAATTTATATGCAGAACAAATCATCAGAGAAGCAGGATTGTATGAAGACAACAGAGGTGTGAAGATTGGTGGAAGACTCAACAACCTTCGCTATGCTGATGATACTACATTACTGGCTGAAAGTGAAGATGATCTGAAACATTTGCTTCTCACAATCAAAGAACATAGTCTCAAAATGGGCTTGCACCTTAATGTAAAGAAGACAAAGATCATGACAACTGGCATAATCAACAGGTTCATTGTTGAAGGAGAAGAAATTGAAATTGTGAACAACTTTAACCTACTTGGATCAACTATCAATAAAGAAGCAACGAGCAGTCAAGAAATCAAACGACGCATTGTTCTTGGCAGAATGGCTATGAAAGACCTAGATAAGATTCTCAAGAGCAGAGATGTCTCTCTCCATACAAAGATTCGACTTGTTCAAGCCATGGTATTTTCATTATCATATGGATGTGAAAGCTGGACAGTGAAAAAGACAGACAGGAAGAAAATTGATGCCTTTGAATTATGGTGCTGGCGGCGAATACTGTGTATAGCATGGACTGCCCAAAGAACAAACCAGTCGGTACTAGAGGAGATCAAACCTAAGCTTTCTTTAGAAGCTCAGATGACAAGACTTTGACTTTCATACTTTGGACACATCATGTGAAGAGAGAGATCATTAGAGAAAGACATCATGCTTGGCAAGATAGAAGGTCAAAGCAAAAGAGGAAGGCCAGCAATGAGATGGATACAATAACAGCAGCTACGGTACCAGTCTGTCAACAATGAGACCGAACACAATTTAGGATAGCTATCCAGAGGGTCGCCATGAGTCAACTCTGATTCGACGGCACTTAACAAAGGAAACAGTTTAATAAGTGAATTTAGCATGAAATTAATATCCCAAGGCACAGGGGCCTTTTGCAGTGAAGGTTTTACATTAAGACAACCCTTCATAAAGTGAACAATATGGCAGATGCTGGAAGGTTGCCCACCAGAGAATGACAAAAAGTCACAGTATTGATGTGTACAGCAATAAAGTATGTCCGAAGGCCTAGTTGATAAATGATACTGCAATATAGCTGGAGGACCATGATAGAGCTATGGCTATTAAACACTATATTGAAAATCTTGCACTTGACAGTATGTGTGCATTTAGTATACTGTTTCCTTGGAGTTATCAGAATGTGGACAGGCTCCAGCAAGCCAAGAGCAGAAAACTAGCTGCAAGGACTATAGGCCTAAAATCTAGATGAAGGCTGCCCTGCCCCCACTCCCCTGACCCTGTGCCCTCCTTATCTTGCCGTACCCCCTCCCCCCCCCCCCCCCTGCACAGCCAGTGGAAGAATGGAGGGGAGTGATCATTTTGAATTTCTCAGGAAAAAAAAATCAGTAGGAGGTCCCCGAGATTCAGAATGGAAAAGCCCTTCATCTTCTTTGGGATGAGAGTACCTGCAATAGCAACCCTGATTCTGCTCCAGTCCAACTCCATAGAACCCATTCCACCACAGAAGAGGAAATGCCTTCTCTAAAGTGGTATGAGAGGAGGAAAAATGGGTCCAAAAGTAAAGACCAATCTAGAGGCAGACTGATAAATCTGAGGTGGCAGCCATTTGGACATCATGTTGAGGACACAGGAGTCCATTATGATCTTCTACCAGGACTGAAGAAATTATTATTAAACCAAACCCTCTACAACTAAAGAATGAGAAAGTTGGATCTTATTTTATATCCTATTTTATATCCAAATTCTGAGACCGACTGAACAGTATAGTAGATTTTGCCACATATGGTATTGCTAGTCTTGGAACAAGTTATAAAACAGAAACAGCAACAGTTGCCCCGGGAGCTTCTATTTGAGAAGGCTGATAAATACCTGGGGTTTTTCCCCCACATCTTGCTGTGGTTGAAAGGAACTTCCTCAAACATCTTCTGAGCAACTCTGGATAAAACAAGTCTTCATATGGAGATTCACTGCTGGGTGGTAGAAAGGGTCAGATGGAATACACACAGAATACTCCTCTACATTATCTGGAGAAGGGTAGTAGCATAACATGGATCCAAGAGGCTCTCTAAATAAAAAGTGATGTGAGGAAGTGAATATGCAGACACTTGCTCCAAATTTAATGACAGCCTATGTATCCTGTTGGGGGCATATTTACCAATCTACATGATCCAGACAGATACTGCACCTAAGTCTCTATACTCGTGATTTTGCAGAAATAGCAAGCTTACTGTGTACACACACACACACACTACTGAAAGAGGCTATGTTTTCGTGATGCATATATGCAAAGAAACAGGAATTCCAATATGCTCAGTCCTGGGACTCGCTCAAAGCCTTCAAGGTGTTACAATGTTGCAACTATCATGGAACCTGCGCTGAAAAATAAGATATCACCCTCTGTACTCATCTCAAGATCCAAGATGTGCAACCAATGGAAACCTGTCCAAGATGTCCCTATTTCCCTCCTCGTGTACTCCGTTCTTCCCAGTTGCTTCTTGCTATGTCCTTCTCCTCTATTGCCAACTCCAGATTCCGCTCTTTTCACCTTGCTGCTCCCTACGCTTGGAATAAAGCACAGTTACTTACCTGTAACAGGTGATCTCTGGGAACAGCAGGAATTAGTCTTCACATATGGGTACGTCGGTACCGACGGAACCTGCACGGGAATGCTCCCCAGCATCCAATCAGAAAGCTTTTGGGAGCATCCCTCGTGCCTGCGCGCTGACTTCCCGCCTTTCCCACTGCCTCTCCTAAAGTTGAGTTTCATAGCTGAGACAGAAGGAGAGAAAGAGGAAAGGAGATAGATAGATACAACTCCTAGGGGAGGTGGGTGGGTTGTGAAGACTAATTCCTGCTGTTCCCAGAGATCACCTGTTACAGGTAAGTAACTGTGCTATCTCCAGGAACAAGCAGGAATGAGTCTTCACATATGGGGACTCCCTAGCTGTGGGTGCCAGGGGAGATCCCATAAAATGTGTATCCCTGGAACAGGACGGCATTTCCCAAACCTGGATCCCCGGCATCCCCTGAGGGATGGGGGGTAGGAGTTGAATAGAGAAGAGCTGTAGAGGAGCAGCGAATCTAAAGACTACAGAAAAAATGAGTCTTTAGAATGTATGTCAAGTATCATTAAAATATTTAATGAACTAGTACAATATAGAGCTTACCTACTGGATTGTAGGAAGTAGAACTGTGATGGAGTGTACTGTAGATGCAGTAGCGGAATCCTCAAGGTAACTTCACAGCAGTGAGGATGAAGTTCCAAACCTGGAATGGGCAGGTAACCCAGGTGTCAACTGGGGCAGGAGAAGAACGGCAGGTCTTTAATGGAAAGCTTTATGGGAAAAAGCTGAAAACTCTTTTAGGTACAGAGTTATTAACATTGAGGACTAAAAGAAGAAGACTGACCGATCTGGAGAATTAGCCCAGTCCGGAAGGGAAGAGGGGGTATGGAAAAAAGCCCCTATTCCCAAGGAGAACAGAAGTGTACTCAAATACTGAAGATGTACACCGTCTTTCCTAGCTGGTAAGAGATAGGAAGACATTGAAGTTTGATACTTCAGAGACAGGGAGATCTAACACAAAAATAGAAGCTGTTGACATCACAGCAGTAATTGTGTGTATAACCGCTCCCACTTACTGAGCCGCATGAGAATAGGCAAGTTGACTGTCTGGACCTCTTAAGAAGGTAAAAGCTTTATAGCACAGACAGTAAGGGAGATAGCAGGTAATACATGGCGTCCTATGGACATCTCCCAATGGGCATTGTGATAAGGAAGCTTATCATAGCTCAGGAAGGAGCTATAGGAAAGGTGAAGTGACTCTGAACAAGCAACCTGTCAGTTCTGGTAGAAATAAGAAAACAGAATTTTCCCATAAAAAGACTACCAGTCCCAGAATGCACCAGGTTTCCAGCAGCCATTAGAGGAGCTGAAGTGGGGAAACGTGTGTTCAATCAAGCACTCATCTCAAAGGGCAGGGCCTGATTCAGCACAGCTGCGCTGTGTTAGGGAGGAGCACTCATCTAAGCAGAATAAAGGTAGAGTTTATTCTACAGAGAATCAGCTTGAGCTTGATCATCTTCATCATCAGGAGGATCATCATAAGCAGAAGCCAAACCGGATGGACAGAGAGGGAAAGAAACCCTTTGGAAGAAAAAGGAGAAAAGCCTTTGAGAGATCTAGAAGAGTCCAGAGCAGTACGTATACTGGGAGGCATTCCAAGGGCCAGCATACACCACTGGACTGGGGAAAGCCAGAGGAATGGTGCTGCAGAGCTAGGAATCTCCAGACGGTACCTGTGAGGGAGACGGCTGCACGTGGAAGGGACCCTAAGACCCGTGCCAGAAGGTATGTGAAGAGAGATCCAGTGTCCAGGGATCTGGATTGGAAGGCTGGACATAAGAACTGGACTACATACTGGCCAGGCTATATAGAGAGGAACTCTAACAGCAATGGAAGCTCAGGTATGAACACTGATCTATGCCCTAGCTATAACCTTGAAAGACAGCAGGGAAACAAGTATTCTCCTGAAAGTGCTTCATTGGGAGATTCATCTGTGCCAATCCATGATATTGAACCCATGCTTGTTGAAGAAGAGGGGGTGATAGCAGATGAAGAATCTGTTTACATGGACTGCTCTCTGTCTAAACTCCTTTGGTGATTTTCTGTTATAAAGTACAACAACCATCACAAAGAAATACAAACTTGTTCTTTAATCTACTCAGAAAAGCTCCTGCGTAGGATTTTTAGCCACGCAGTAGAAAGCAAGCCAGCTAAGGGGTTTCAGCTGGATAACTGCTAGCAATTGAGCCTTACCTAATTGCTTGTGAGCACTGAGAGAAATCACTTCTGAATCTATGTGGGAAGATATAAGAAGTTAACCTGAAAAGAACAGTTTTTCTTTTCTTTGTGGCTTTTGTTTGTTGTTTGATACATTGCTAAGAGAATATTAGCTAAAGCCTACAGAAAAGACCAGTTTGTTGCCAACCAGGTCTTATTTCTTTTGCTTTGATTGCCTGATAAGTTAAAATGTTGTTTTCCTGATTTTGTTTTTCCAAGTTTAACACTGAAAGCAAGTAACCTGATTTATGTGCTACCAAGCATATCTGTGTTGGGAGAAATAACCCCATAAATAAATATCTTATTGGCTTTACCCAAAAGCACAACTAATTATTGTGAGCAGCTGTGTCTGGTGTGTATGAACTGCATTGCCCACAATCCCTTGCAAATCATATAGATATATGCACTTGCCAAGACTGTGAAGATTCTCACCCAGGCAATATATATATATATATATATATATATATATATATATATATATATATATATATATATGGAGAGACATACATATCTATATATATGTGCATATATGTCTAGATATGTGATAGATAGATATGGGCATGACTTATGCCCACACAGATTACAGAAATATGTATGTATAGGACATATACATACATGAATATGTCTGAGGATACATGCCTGCAACTGAGCCCTACCAAAACATTCACATGGGGAATGTGATGGGAAAAGATTCATCTAATAAGGGGGTGAAAACCACCTGAAGATATATAGAGAATCTATTTCTGCAGTGCAGGAATGTAGTTCAGTGGAATAACCAGGATGGTTGCGTGAAAAAACAAAGGATAATAGCAGTCTGGCAAGAGCACGTCAGGAGTACTTTAGGACTCTGACATGTCCAAAGGACAAAAGAAAAACGCATGAACTAAGACACCAGGATGACCCAGCCAAGGGACACAGGGGTATCAGGTACACTAAAAGAGTATGCGTTGTCCAAGTGGAGCAGAAAAGCATAATGCCAAGCTGTAAGGAAAAAGGGGTAGATTCCTGCAAGATTGGGAACTCCTTGGACATTCACGCAGAAAAAGCTTGTCTTCTGTATCACAACAGGAGACAAGAGGGTATAAAGAACCCATATAGTCATGGAATGATTATATAAGTTTTTTCTACTATATGGAAAAAACCCTCAGAGATAAAGTTCAATGCTCTGTAGAAGGGCCCATAGTAGTAAGCTTCTCTGAAGATTGCAGAGAGCATTGTGCAGGAGAATTATGAGATAAAACTGACTGAAGTCAGGTGTGTTGCCACATCCTAGGAAAGGATATCGCTAGAAGAAGATAACCTGCAGTGAGTAGTATTATGCAAGATAGTTGAAAGTAGCTTGCAATGAGTACTAGAGTAATCACTGGAACTCCTGCATGCACAGCAACTGAACAAAACAGCAGAGGGGATTCTCCTGTATAAAAACAGAGAGAAAACAGACAAGGGAGCGGAGATATTCCCGTCCCTGTCTGATGAGTTGCATTGAAGGCTAACAAAAAAGTCTACACTGGAAAGAAAGAGAAGTGTTTCAGTATGGTACCAACTCAAGCAGGGGAAACCCTGGAAGAGAGGGAGTTGGAAGGTGACTTACCATATGGTAAGTCAGCTGAAGGAAAAGATGTCCATGTGGGGACAGAAAACTATCATGGGATAGTTGTAACCTCCCTTCGTAGTAGTAAGAAGGGGAGAATTCTATAACCCACGGACAAAAGTATCCTAACAGCTTAGCATACTGAAACCCAGTGTAGAGTTTGAAGAATAAACCTCTGCTAAGAAGTTAACTGTAGATTGCAACATATAGGAACCTATGGTTGCTGTTTATGAATAGACTGGTTAGAGTCTGGAGACCTCAGACTAGGATGAGATGTCCCTTGCTTGGGTACATCTGGAGGATGGGCAGGAGAAGGGTGAAACCTTCTTTTCTTAGGGAAAGGAGGTTTGGTAGGACATTTCCTACATCCTGGGGAAAAAGAAGGCTTAGGATGGTTTCCAGAACCAGGGAAGTCAGTGGAGCAATGAGCGACCTGACGTAAAGCCTCTCTATTGAAGAGATTTTCTCCAGTACAAGGACAATTACCCAGTGTATGTTGTGCCCATCTGCTCAAGTCTGAAGCTTGCAGCCAGGCTTTACGACGTGCTCCAATGGCAATAGCAGAGGATCTGCTAACAGACTCAAAAGAGTCTAGAGAAGCACGAGTAAGAAACCAAGAGATATTCCTGCTATGATTAAGAAGCAATGACAAAAAAGGGGACAAAAGAGATAATTTCTCTGTGACCTCCTGAAGTGTCAGACTCATAAAAAATATATGAGATAATTCTTGAAGCCAGCATAGAAGTTTGGAAGGTTTGACGTCCAAAGGTATCAAGTGCTTTAGATGCACGACCTGGTGGATAAGAAGAATGCTTCTTCTTGCTTCTTACCTTCCTCATTGCTGATTCCACTACAATGGAATGATGTGGAAGTTGATTTTTTTGAAACCCTGGAGAGGGAGGCACCTGATACAGAACATTAGTGGCTGTAGAAGGCAAAGGAACCTTTAAAGGTGATTCCCACATCCTCAGAAGAAGATCCTGCAAAGAATGATGTAAAGGAAGAATTATATTTTCCTTTTCTGCAGGATCTTGGTTAAGAGTAGAGCCAGGAATAGGAATGGCAGGAAAGGTTGCCATGTCAAGGAGAAATTTCTGAAAAGAAGGATCTCCAATGGGAACTATTCCTGGGTAAGCTGAGGTGGAAGAAGCAGCTTGAGCACCAGAAGATATACTGGACTGGTGCAGAAAAAGAATCCTGCTAGATGGACAGTGATACTGACAGTTCTGATTCGAGGCAGTTAGTACTGCATCGTCAGTGCCCGGTATCGATTCCAAGCTAGGCATAGAAAGGATCGATGGCACCGATGGAACTGCAGGAATCGACATCGATACCGGTACCGGTATCGGAGACGGTAATGTCATCGAAGCAGTAATCGAGAGCTGCTGAAGCAGTACCGAGGTAGCCAGAGAGCCTTGGTGAATATCCTCGGTACTGCGTAGTCGGAAACGATATGGATCAGTTCCGAAACGCGTCGGTACCAAGTCATCTAGACTGGACATCGATTCTAGACTCGGCATCGAAGGGAGCGAGTCTATCGATGCATGTCTAGAAGGTACCGACGTTGGTGGTGGTATCGGCGATGCCGATACAAGAAAGTCAATCGGAGTCGTATCGATCGGTTCCAAAGGTACCGAGGACGTTCGAAGACGATGCTTGGTGAAGAGTGGAACACTCGACACCGGCGCCGATGTCGGGGTATCGGTACCGCTCGAAGCCGATACCAACCCCGAGCATGGCGAAGATACAGGAAAGTCAATCTGGGTCGTATCGATCGGTCCCGAAGGTACCGAGGATACCAGATGACGATCCCAGGTGAAGAGTGGAACACTCGACACAGATGCCAATGCCGGGGTATTGCTACCGCTCGAAGCCGATACCAACCCCGAGCATGGCGAAGATACAGGAAAGTCAATCTGGGTCGTATCGATCGGTCCCGAAGGTACCGAGGATACCAGATGACGATCCCAGGTGAAGAGTGGAACACTCGACACCTATGCCAATGCCGGGGTATTGGTACCGCTCGAAGCCAGTACCAACCCCGAGCATGGCAGAGATACAGGAAAGCCAATCTGGGTCGTATTGATCGGCCCCGAAGGTACCGAGGACACCAGATGACGATCCCAGGTGAAGAGTGGAACACTCGACACCGGTGCCGATGCCGGGGGATCGGTACCGCTCGAAGCGGATACCACCCCCGAGCATGGCTCAGGTATGTTCTGTGAGGGGTGAGCCCCAAGAACAACCTGAAACCCCGTAAATGCTTTGGAGCCCGAAGACTCCCGCTGGGGTTTTATTGCCAATGGGGTCTTGAGGGCAAGGCCGGAGCCGTCATCATGCTGGGCATGAGACTTACCCTTCAAGAATTGGCTAGTCTTAACAGACTGTTTGTGGGTTACCTGATCCTGGAGAGAAGAATAAACCGGTGTCCTCACCTCAGGAGGAAAAACGGCATCGAGGGAAACTCGAAAAAGGGAAGGTCTTCTCCCAATAATATAGCCTGAGGTATCAGGGGAAAAAGGGTCAGGACCCAAACAGGTTAGACACCAAGCATTGGAGTCTAAAAAGAAAACTAAGTTTCCACAGTGAAGGCACTTTTTAGGGGAAGGCGGTTCCATGTTGGAAAAGGCCTGGTAGGCCCCAAAAAGTTAAAACAAAAAACTGAGGAGAAAATATTTCTCTAAGTTTGAAAAAGAAAAGAATAAAACACCTGCGGTACCGGTATCGGCGGGAAAGACAGCCGCGACCACAAGAAAACAAGAAAATAAGGATTTTAAAGAAAAAAGTTTCTGCGGTGACAGGAGGACGTCCTGTTGGCTCTGCGGAAAAACGAAAACTGAGGAGAGGCAGTGGGAAAGGCGGGAAGTCAGCGCGCAGGTGCGAGGGATGCTCCCAAAAGCTTTCTGATTGGATGCTGGGGAGCATTCCCGTGCAGGCTCCGTCGGTACCGACGTACCCATATGTGAAGACTCATTCCTGCTTATACTTCCTTTGTCTATACGTCAGGCATTTTCTTTGCCCCTCTTCAAACTCAAGTTAAAAGCTAATCTTTTCGCCTCTGCCTTTGGCTCTTGATTTTGCTGTTCTCCTTCCTTCCTCTTTTATTTCACCTTTCTTTCTTCCTCTTACACTTGTTCTTACCTCTTTCCTTTGTCCTGTCTCTCCTGCTCTTGTCTCTGCCCTTGTTCTTATCTTTTTTCTACTCCTTTTCTTGCTTTGTCTTTTTAGATTGTAAGCTCTTTTGAGCAGGGACTGTCTTTTTGTGTTTTCACTGTACAGCCCTGCGTGTGCCTGGTAGTGCTTTATAAATGCTTTAGTAGTAGTAGTAGGACAACCCCCGATTTTCCTGCAGGTACCAGTGAGCTCTGGACCAGTCAGTGAGTGTAAGAATGATCCAGTGCAATGTGTGCTGCTAGTCAATGCTGACTCCTAGTGACCCAGAAGCTCCCCTAGGTTTTCTTGACAGTGACTGGAAATCTATTGCCGGGCCTTCCTTCAGAGACAGTGGAAACTGAACCCTGGTCTCTTGGACAACGGGCTGCTGCTCTAGCCACTAGACTACTCCTTCACCCCATGACCCCTACACTACATATTACTACAAACCCCTATAGTTTATTTGGTGTCTTGCCCTTTGTGATACTGTAAGTACCCCTTACATTTGGGAGGTACCAATATCCCTTACAGACTCAAAAGTAGCTAAAGATAATAGGATCATGTGACCTCGATCCCTCTGTACTGGCATAAGGCCTGAAGAAAGAGATCTTCTATAGGATGCTTGTAAGGAATGTCAGGTATGTTCTTGCAAAAACTCAAAGTCATTGAAGAAATTTTGAAAAAAAAAACCCAGAATCCTATGGAAGCTGCAGACAGAGGATGAAGACTCAGCCACAGTAATCCACACCACAGCAGAAACAGATCTATGAACAGTTTGGCAATTAAATGGCATGGACATGAGAAATAGGAGTTTGCATTCTGTTCTCTATCATAAAAGCTCTGAATTGAAGAGTGAGACCACACCTATAAAGTACAGTTACTTACCTGTAACAGGTGATCTCTGGGAACAGCAGGAATAAGTCTTCACATATGGGTACGTCGGTACCGACGGAGCCTGCGCGGGAACGCTCCCCAGCTTCCCAAAACGGAAAGCTTTTGGGAGCATCCCACAGCGCCTGCGCGCTGCCTTCCCGCCTTTCCTAACCAACTCTCCTCAGTTCGAGTTTAAAGCTGAGACAATAGAGAGAGAGAGGAAAGGAAAGATAGAAAAGAGATACAACTCCTAGGGGAGGTGGGTGGGTTGTGAAGACTTATTCCTGCTGTTCCCAGAGATCACCTGTTACAGGTAAGTAACTGTGCTATCTCCAGGAACAAGCAGGAATGAGTCTTCACATATGGGGACTCCCTAGCTGAGATGCCTGGGAGATCCCCAAGGATATGAGACCCTGAAAGGGGTCTGCGTCCTCCTATGGATCTCAGGCATCCATCCAGGGAAGGAGGGCAGGAGTTGTTTAAGAATGGAACAGGTGTCGGAGGACAGCCTGACCAAACAAGGCATCCCGGTGGGAATCCTTGTCCAAGCAGTAATGGGCTGTGAAGGTATGAACAGAGGCCCAAGGTGGCTGCTCGACAGATCTGGTCGATGGACACAGAATTTAGATGAGCCATAGAGGTGGCCATGGCCTTCACATTATGAGCTGTGACATGGCTCTCCAGAGAAAGGTTCTTACTCTGGTAGGCGAAAGAAATACACTGAGCAATCCAATTAGACAGTGTTCTCTTAGAGACTGCAAGTCCCAAGTGAGAAGGATCAAAAGCAACAAAAAGCTGGGAAGACTTTCTATGTTGCTGTGTCCTAAGTAAGTAAAAAGCAAGAGCTCTTTTACAATCCAGAGTATGAAGATTCCTCTCTGCACTGGATGCATGAGGAGCTGGAAAAAAGACAGGTAAATATACCTCTTGATTAAGATGAAAAGGTGAGACCACTTTAGGCATAAAGTGTGGATTCGTCCTAAGGACTACCTTGTCATGATGGAACCTTGTATAAGGTGGATTAGCCACTAAGGCCTGCAGTTCACTGATGCGGCGAGCAGAAGTGACTGCAATGAGGAAAATAACCTTCCAGGAAAGAAATTTCAAGGAGGTAGTGGCTAAGAGTTCAAAGGGTGGCTTCATAAGCTGACCAAGAACCAAATTTAAGTCCCATGCCACCGGAGGAGGCCTAATGGGAGGTTTAGTTAAAGTTAGGCCTCTCATGAATCTTGAAATAAGAGGATGAGAGGAGATAGGTTGTCCATTGATGGGCTTAAGGGATGCTGCAATAGCACTCAAATGGACTCGTACTGAATTTGTCTTAAGTCCTGCATTGGAGAGATGCAGGAGATAGTCTAACAAAGAAGTTAAAGGTAGTGCCAGAGGGTCAAGATCCTTTCCAGCACACCAAATGGAAAATATTTTCCACTTAAAAGCATAGGAACGCCTGGTGGAAGGTTTCCTGGAAGCATGGAGGATATCCTTCACCTGCTGAGAAAGATTCAAGTCTTGAAGGTCTAGGCCTTCAGTAACCAAGCTCTGAGGTGAAGGGACTTGGTGTTTGGGTGCCACAAAGTCCCTTCCTCCTGGGACAGAAGGTCTGGAGCAGCTCCCAAGTCCAGAGAGGGGGCTTGGGAGAGATGCAGAAGCAGAGGGTACCACACTTGGCGTGGCCAGCATGGAGCTATGAGGATCATAGATCCTTGATCCCTCTGGAGTTTGAACAGAGTCTTGGGAATCAAGGGAATGGGTGGAAAGGCATACAGGAAGCCCTGACCCCAATGAAGGAGGAAGGCATCCTTGGCCTGAACTCCCTGACACGGAATTCTGGAACAGAACCGGGGAAGTTTGGCATTCCACGGACTTGCAAAGAGGTCTATGTCCGGGGTTCCCCATTCTTGAAAGATTCTGAGTACCTGATCCATGTGCAGGGACCATTCGTGAGGAAGCAGAACTCGACTGAGTCTGTCTGCCCAAGAGTTTTGGATTCCTGGGAGATATACTGCCAGGAGATGGATTTGATGCTCTCTGGCGAAGGCCCACAATCTTAGAGCTTCATTGCAAAGCGACAGAGCCAGTTCCTCCTTGCTTGTTTATATAAAACATAGCTACTTGATTGTCCGTATGGATGAGGACTGTCTTGTAGCTGAGGAGGGTATGGAAGACCTTGAGAGTTAGAGAAACTGCTCGAAGCTCCAAGTGGTTGATATGAAGAGAGGTCTCCTGAGGGGACCAAGTGCCTTGAGTGGAGAGGTCCTGTAGATGAGCTCCCCAACCTGTCTGGGAGGCATCTGTTGTGAGGGTTGCTTGGGGCAACAACTGTTGGAAGGGGGATCCCAGCAACAGATTTTGAGTGGACATCCACCATTGGAGAGACCAAAAGAGACGTTTGGAGGTTGCTATTTGGTCTGATAGAGCCCCTGAAGCTTGAGTCCACTGGGTGGACAAAGTCCATTGAGCTGCTCTCATGTGTAGGCGAGCATAGGGTACCACATGTACTGTGGAAGCCATGTGGCCCAGCAGTTGTAGCATCTCCCTGGCAGTTAAGTGGCTCTTTGACTGAATCTGGGAGGCTAACTGCACTAGACGCTGGCAACGGGCCTGAGGAAGGCAGACCCTTGCAGTGGTGGTATCCAACCAGGCCCCTATGAATTCCAGGGACTGAGTAGGGATGAGCTGGGACTTTGGGAGGTTTACCACCAGTCCCAGATACTGCAGAATGCGCCTTGTGCGGTCCAGGGAAATCTGGGCCTCTGACTGAGATGGAGCTCGGATGAGCCAGTCGTCCAGGTATGGGAAGACAAATATTCCCAGAGTGCGTAGAAATGCAGCAACTCCTGCCATGCATTTGATGAACACTCTTGGGGCAGAGGCCAGACCGAAAGGAAGCACTCTGTATTGGTAATGTTTTCCTTGGAAAAGAAAACGCAGGAATCTTCTGTGAGATGGATGGATGAGAACATGTGTGTACGCATCCTTGAGATCTAGAGAACAAAGCCAGTCCTGACTTTGAAGGTATGGAAGGAGAGTGCCCAGAGAAAGCATCTTGAACTTCTCCTTGCATATAAATTTGTTCAATTCTCTGAGATCTAAGATGGACCTGTATCCCCCTGTCTTCTTGGGAATGAGAAAATAGGGGGAGCAGAACACTGACACTTGTTGAAGAAGAGGAACTTCTTCTATTGCCCCTTGGGCAAGAAGGGTAGTTATCTCCTGACCTAAAAGGTCGAGAAGAGATGTGGGAGAATTGAAGTGTCTCACCATGGTGTGGGGAGGAAGGTCTGAGAAATGAAGTTTGTAGCCCTCTCTTATGATGGAGAGGGTCCACTGCTCTGATGTGATTTGCTCCCATCTGGGAGCAAAATGAGCTAACCTTCCTGGAATGGTGAGAGGTTCTGGCTGTGTTAAAGCCAGAAAGACTAAGTTCTCTAGCATCAAGTCAAAAACCCTGAGGGGGTTGGGACTGCTGGGTTACAGCAGCCCCTGTAGATTAAGGCCTGGCCTGCTTAGGTTGCTGACGCTTAGCGGTAAAGCGACCTGTAGAAGATTGTTGGCCAGAAGTGGAAGGAAACCTGCCCTTTTTGAAAAAAGACTTTTAAAAAGTCTTTCTTGGCAGGAATGGAGGTAGACCTTGAAAGTCTATCCAGAGCAGAATTCTCTGCATCCATTTGAGTGGCTTTAATTTGCCACTCTCTGCCAAACAGATTTTCACCTGTACAGGGCAGATTTCCTAAGCCATCTTGAACCCAGGGCTCTAAATCAGAAGCCTGGAGCCAAGCAATTCTGCGAGCAGCTATGGCAATGCCTGAGGCTCTAATGGCACCTTCAAAGGAGTCAAAGGCTGCCCTGTTTGAAAACTTGAAGATGTCTTGAGTATGCTTAAGCCACATGCGGAATTCCTCCCTTTTATCTTCTGGAATAAAAGGGAGGAAAGTGTGCAGCTTTTCTGCCACCTCTTTCAGAAACATACCCATATAAAGGCTATATGAGTTGATTCTGGCAATAAGCATACTGGCCTGGAAGATTTTCCTACCAAAAGCATCCAAGGTCCTGCATTCTCTTCCTGGAGGAGCAGAAGTGTGTCTCTTTGTACTCTTTATCCTCTTCATAGCTGACTGCACCACAATGGAATGGTGAGGAAGCTGAGTTTTCTGGAACCCAGGACAAGGAGGGACACGATACATAGTGTCCAACCTGCGAGAATGAGGAGAGAGAGTGAGAGGAGTCTCCCATAAATCAATCATGTGTTCATGAAGAATCTCATGAATTGGTAAGGTGACTGCCTCTTTAGGAGCCTTAGAGTATCCTAAAATATCTAATTTTTTTGCTCTAGGCTCTGATTCAGAGGTTACTGAAATAGAGAGTCCTTTAGCTACTTCTCTTATGAAGTCTTGAAAGGACAAGTCCTCTGGAGGAGACATTCTTCTTTTTGGAGAAGGCAGCTCTTCAGGAAGGGTTATAGATACTTCAGCAGACTCCTCTGATGTATCAGAATCAGAGGAATCGAAGTATCGCCTGTCAGGGTGCTCTTCTGACGCTCAATACGCGTATCGAGCGGTATCGACATCGGGCGTCCCCGGTACCGGATCGGTACCGAGAAATAGCCCTGGACAAGGAACCGCAGCAGTCGGTATCCTGGTCGATGTCGATGCAGTCGGTACCAGCATCGGCGCTGGTGCCGGTACCGGAACCGATACCGACAACGGAGCTCGTTGCGGTATCATCGGCATCGCAGCTCGAATGAAGGACTGTATAGCCTGCTGCATGGACAGAACATTCTGATCCATCGACGCCATGAAAGCCTGGAAGTCGGTACCGGGAGAAAGTGCCGGTACCCCAGAGCAATCTAACAGGTGATCGGTCGAGGCCGTGCCATCGATGTCAACCTGTAACCCCATAGGAGGAGCTTTGGAAGCCGGAGCTTCCCGCCGGGGTTGTCTGGCTGGTGCAGGATCCTCGAGGGCAAGCCCGGAGGCATCTCGATGCTTTGAGGGAGATCTACCCTTTGAGGACCTGCTAGGTTTATGTTTGGTTACCTGAGATCCTTCAGGAGAAGAAGACCTGAAAGATGTCGATGCTACTGCCGGTGCCTCAGCGGGAAACAGCACATGGAGCTTAGCTGCTCGGTTCTGTAACCCCCGTTTAGACATTAGAGAGCAGGACGGACAATCCAGAATGGAGTGTTCAGGACCCAAACATTTAAGACACCATTCATGGGTATCTGTAACAGAAATAGTACCGCTACACTTAGTGCATTTTTTGAACCCGGAGGTTGGTTTTTCCATGGGGGAAATTTTCTTGTGGGCCCTGAGGCCTTAAGAAGAAAAATACACCAAGTGAGGAAAATATCGATTTTTTTTTTTTTTTTTTTTTAAAGAAAGAAAGAAAAGACCGGCGGTACCGGTCCGGAGTCGGGGAAGGCTGACACGCGACCAAAGAAATAAAATAAAGAACTTCTTCAGCGGTGACAGGGCTCGACCTGCTGGCTCCGCGGCAAAGAAGAACTGAGGAGAGTTGGTTAGGAAAGGCGGGAAGGCAGCGCGCAGGCACTGTGGGATGCTCCCAAAAGCTTTCCTTTTTGGGAAGCTGGGGAGCGTTCCCGCGCAGGCTCCGTCGGTACCGACGTACCCATATGTGAAGACTCATTCCTGCTTGTTCCTGGAGATAAGGAAATATTGGCCAGATATAGGACAGATTTCTGAAAATTGATAAGAAGTCCTAGAGATTGCAAAAGAGCAATTGTTTTGTGAAGCAGCTCTGAAGCCTGAGATCGATTACTAATAGCCCAGGTAAAAGACGATCAGATGCCCTTATTTGTAGAGATGCGCTGCTATCAGTACAAGGCATATGGAGCTGATTAAAGCCCAAGAGTGACGACGGTCTTGGTAGTGGTTAGACTGAAGGATCCAAGATCTTTTTGAATTTCTGGTGTATTGGTATATGCATCTTTAAGATCCAGTGTACACATCCAGTTCCCTTCATTTAGGAGGGGAAGAACTTTAGTCATCATGAATTTCTCCTTCAACAAAACACTTTAGATCAGAGATTTACTATCAGATTTAATCCTTCAGTCTTTTGGAATCAGAAAATATTTGCAGTAAACCCTCCATTTCTCTCCTGTGTGGGAACATGTTTGAGGGCCTAAGCCTGTAGTAGATGTACCTCTTCCAATAAATTCAGATGGACAGAAGTAGCTGGTGTCTATATAATGGATGATCTAGCAGATTAGTGAAAAATCTGAGTCAATAACCAGAGTATATTATGGAAAGAAATCATGCGTGGTAAATTTTTCAGGCTGGAATGAAAATTGAATCTGTCCCCTCCCTGCCACCAGGCAGATGTGTATTTTGCAGGAAGCAAAAGTTGAGCATAGTCAAAGGCTGCAGTTTATTGAGGAGTCACCTGCTTAGGTTGAGCCCATTACATCTGACGGGGCTTTGCCAAAACATTCTGAGAAGATAATATCAAACTTAAGATCTATTAACAGAAGCAATCATTTGTGCTAGTTTAAAGTCGTCCACCTAGATACAGATTCCCATAAGAGGCTGGACTATAGAGAGATGCAATGTAGAAAAATGACTTTTTATCATGCACACAGTTTTCACATTCTCTCTAAAACGTAGGTAACCAGTACAAGGGGCATCAGCTAATTTTGAATGGACATCCTCACAAACAAACTGAGTCAAAGAACTGCAGTTGCAGAAACAGAATCTAGGAAGAGGTATTGGAAAAAAGTGTCATCGACAGAACTAATAAGTGGGTGCCACATTCATCTGCCTCATCCAAACAAAACCTCATAGCATAAGTGGAGCGTATGTTGTTGAGTTTCATGCATATTGGGAAGACTAAGTTCTAATCTCTTCAATTTTCAGTTAAAATACAGAGAAAAATAAACAAACTACTTGGCTATGCATGGTTGGCAAAACGTATGGAGAAGCAGCCCACATCTGTGTACAATTAGAGAAACGCTGCCTTTTATCTGCAGCCACAACCTCTAATCTGAAAAAGCTCGAGCTAAATACAAATATCTATGGGCGAGGCAAACAAAGTTCCACCATCCATTCACATTAAGTCTTGTATTGCCTTTCCAGTTTTGAACTATTTAATAGCCAATGACATTATAACAGTGAAAATAATGCATCCTTAATTTTGAGAGAAGCACAGAGACCCAGTGCTTTTCTTATTTCATTCTTATACACAGGGTGTCTGATGTAAGATTGTCCTACTTTTGGCTCTGTTGGAACAGTGTGAGAGAGGGTCCAGGCAAAGGTGCCAGGTTCCATTGCACATGACCAGCACCTATTAGAACCAAACCTTCTAATTAAGACAGCCTAACTGGGGTCCATAATGTTCTATGAGCCACAAAGAGTGCTTACATCAAAGAGGCAGATAAGCAGACATCAGTCATTTGGCCCCAGAAAAAACACCCAAGACCACCTCTAAAGGAGGAAATATTCAAATCTTTCCATCCTTTGTCCCTAATACAACCCTTCCCCTTTCAGGCAAAATTTAGATGCTATCTTAGTACAATACTCCAAACCCCTACAGATATCCTTTAACTCCAAATCCTCCTCTAATTCAGCAGGATTGACCTGATTAGCTCCCAACCCACATCACAACTGATTATACTGATAAGCTTAATCTAGGAAGAATTTAAACGTCTCCAAAGACAGTATGGCCCAGAATTTGCATACCCACCAGCTTCAATAAGGTGACAAACTAACAAATAGATTATACCAAATGGGCATTCTTTTAGAGAAAAAAAAAAGAATGTGTCTATAAATCTTTGATGCTTCCTTAAATGCTTTTTGGGTAACCACAAAAACTAAGACTGAAATAAAGCAGGTTGACATGTCAGGCGCTGAGGTAAGCATCCAGGATTGCTATGCTATTTTTCTTGCTCATCACTGAGAAAGTCACCACATTTTATTTGAATGTAGTCAACTTTTATAATTTAGATGGGTCCTTGCAGAAAAATATTTAATATCAGGTCCCTCTTTCTGTACATATGCAAGAAACTATTTGATAGTTTTGTTAAATGTGAAAGGACTTGATAATCCTAAGGCAGACAACATATTGGTACTCTAACAATTATACAAAGATAAAGCGTAGTTACTCGTCTCTCTGGCATCTCCAAACTAGGGAGTCCCATATGTGAAGACTACATTCCTGTTTGTTCCTGGAGATACCTTAGTTACTCACCTGTAACAGGTGATCTCTGGGAACAGCAGGAATTGAGTCTTCACATATGGGTGACGTCGGTACCGACTGAGCATGCACGGGAACGCTTGCCAGAGTCCAAAAGGAAAGCTTTAGGGAGCATCCCACTGCGCCTGCGTAGCTGCCTTCCAGCTTTCCCTCCTCAGTTGAGTTTGTAGCTGAGATACAAGGAGAGAAGGAGAAGAGGAAAAGTACAAATCCTAGGGGAGGAGGGTGGGTTGTGAAGACTCAATTTCTGCTGTTCCCAGAGATCACTTGTTACAGGTGAGTAACTATGCTATCTCCAGGAACAAGCAGGAATGTAGTCTTCAAATATGGGACTCCCTAGCTTGGAGATGCCAGAGAGATGACCTCGGAGCAAGCTGTCGAACACAGGGCTATGTAGTAGGTCATATATTCTCCAGGGATGTCTGGTATCGAAACCCGGGATGAGGGGTAGGAGCTGATCTAAGTCTGAAAGAGATGCGGGAGAACAGCTTGGCCAAACGAGGCATCCCGGCAGGAGTCCTTCTCCAGGCAATAGTGAGCAGCATAAGTATGGACAGAGGACCAGGTTGCTGCTTTACATATCTCATGAACTGCCACAGAGCAGAGATTCACCATGGAGGCAGCCACTGCCCGAATATTATGTGCAGTGACATGACCCTCAAGAGAGAGTCCTGCACTGTCGTAAGCAAAGGAGATACAATCTGCTATACATCTGGAGAAAGTTTGCTTGGATATTGGTAGTCCTAGGTGACTGGAGTCATAAGAACATAAGATATGTCATACTGGGTCAGACCAAGGTTCATCAAGCCCAGTATCCTGTTTCCAACAGTGGCCAATCTAGGTCATATGTACCTAGCAGTTTCCCCAAAAGACACAGGTTCCACAATGCTTGTATTGGGTCAAGCAGTGATATCCTGAGTCCCTTTTTAATAACAGTTTATGGAACTTTCCTCCAGGAACTTGTCCAAACCTTTTTAAAGCCAGCTACACTAACAGCTTATACTACATCCTCCGGTAACAAATTCCAGAGTTTCATTACACGCTGAGTGAAAAAATATTTTCTCTTATTTGTCTTGAACTGTAGCTTCATTGCATGTCCCCTAGTCTTTCTATATTCTGGTGACGTAAACAATCGATCTACATTTACCCTTTCCACTCCGTTCATTAATTTATAGACTTCTATCATATCTCCCCTCAGCCAGGTTAAAGAGCCCTAACCTTTTTAGCCTTGCTTCATAGGGGTATCCTTCCATCCCCTTTACCATTTTGGTGGCTCTTCTCTGAACCTTTTCTAATAATACTATATCCTTTATAAGATACAGTGACCAGAATTGCACACAATATTAAAGGTGCGGTCGCACCATGGAACGATACAGAGGCACATTATAATATCCTTTGTTTTATTTTCCATTCCTTTCCTTATGATACTTAGCATTTTATTTGCTCTTTTGGCCACCGCTGCACACTGGGAGGAGAGTTTTAACATGTTATACACAATGACGCCTAAATCTTTTTCCTGAGTGGTGGTTCCTAATATGGAACCTTGCATCGTGTAACTATAGTTTGGATTGTTCTTCCCCTAGGTGCGTAACTTTGCACTTGTCCACATTAAATTTCATCTGCCATTTTGAAGCAGTCTTCCAATTTATCAAGATCCTCTTGCAATTTTCCACAATCCTCATGGGTTTTAACAACTTTAAATAGTTTTGTGTCATCTGCAAATTTGATAACCTCATTCGTTATTCTCTTTTCCAGGTCATTTATGAATATGTCAAAAAGCAGCGGATCCAGCACAGACCCCTGCGGTACACCACTATTCACCTTTCTCCATTGGGAAAATTGGCCATTTAGCACTACCCTCTGCTTTCTATCTTTTAACCAGTTCCTGATCCACAATAGTACACTGCCTCCTATCCCATGACTCTTTAGTTTTGCCAAAAGTCTCGGATGAGGGACCTTGTCAAAGGCTTTCTGAAAGTCCAAATACACTATATCAACTGACTCACCTTTGTCTACCTGTTTATTCTGTTAAGTGCCGTCGAGTCGGAGTCGACTCATGGCGACCCTCTGGATAGCTATCCTAAATTGTGTTCGGTCTTCAGTCAGGCGGCTCATTGTTGACAGACTGGTACCCGTAGCTGCTGTTATGGTATCGATCCATCTCATTGCTGGCCTTCCTCTTTTGCGTTGACCTATCTTGCCAAGCATAATGTCTTTCTCTAATGATCTCTCTCTTCGCATGATGTGTCCAAAGTATGAAAGTCGAAGTCTTGTCATCTGAGCTTCTAAAGAAAGCTTAGGTTTCATCTCCTCTAGTACCGACCGGTTTGTTCTTCGGGCAGTCCACGGTATACACAATATTCGCCGCCAGCACCATAATTCAAAAGGCATCAATTTTCTTCCTGTCTATCTTTTTCACTGTCCAGCTTTCACATCCATATGATGTTATTGAAAATATCATGGCTTGAACAAGTCAAATCTTTGTATGGAGAGACACATCTCTGCTCTTGAGAATCTTATCTAGGTCTTTCATAGCCATTCTGCCAAGAGCAATGCGTCGTCTGATTTCTTGACTGCTTGTTGCTTCTTTATTGATAGTTGATCCAAGTAGGTTAAAGTTGTTCACAATTTCTTCTCCTTCAACGATGAACCTGTTGATTATGCCAGTTGTCATGATCTTTGTCTTCTTTACATTAAGGTGCAGGCCCATTTTGAGACTATGTTCTTTGATTGTGAGAAGCAAATGTTTCAGATCATCTTCACTTTCAGCCAGTAATGTGGTATCATCAGCATAGTGAAGGATGTTGATGAGTCTTCCACCAATCTTCACACCTCTGTTGTCTTCATACAATCCTGCTTCTCTGATGATTTGTTCTGCATATAAATTAAACAAGTAGGGGGAACGTATGCAGCCTTGTCTTACATCTTTGCTTATTATAAACCATTCTGTTTCTCCTTGTTCCGTTCGAACTGTTGCTTCTTGATCAATGTACAGATTGCGCAAGAGAACAATCAGGTGTTCTGGCATACCCATGCTTCTTAATGTGGCCCAGAGTTTCTCATGGTTTACACAGTCAAAAGCCTTGCTATAGTCGATAAAGCACAAATAGATATCCTTTTGGTATTCTTTAGTCTTTTCAAGGATTCATCACACATCCGCAATGTCGTCTCTCGTTCCTCGCCCTTTCCTGAACCCTGCTTGCACTTCAGGTAGTTCTTGTTCCAGGTATGGTTGTAGTCTCTTTTGAATAATCTTCAGTAGAATCTTGCTGGCATGTGGGATCAGAGCAATTGTGCAATAATTTCCACAGTCAGTTGGATCACCTTTCTTTAGTATTGGTATAAACACAGATCTTTTCCAGTCAGTTGGCCATGATATTGTCTTCCATATTTCTTGGCAGAGCCTTGTGAGTACGGTAACAGCTGCATCAGATTGCTGTAATACTTCTATGGGAATGCTATCAATGCCTGGTGCTTTGTTCTTTGATAAGGCTTTCAATGCTGCTTCAACTTCTTCTTTCATCACCAATGGTTCCCGATCATAAGGTACAGGTTGAAACGGCTGTTGGTCCACTTGATCTTTATCATATAAAAACTCTGTATATTCCTTCCACCTTTTCTTGATCTTCTCAGCATCATTCAACATAGAACCTTGAGCATCTTGTAACATTCCAATTCGAGGCTGGAACCTTTTCTTTAACTCTCGTAGCTTTAGGAAAGCCGATCTTGTTCTTCCTCTAATAGTTTCTGCTTGTATTTCCTTGCAAGTGTCATTGTAGTACTTTTCCTTGTCCTGTCGTGCTGCACGTTGGAAATCTCTGTTGAGTTCTGTGATTGTCTTTCTTTCTCCTCTGGCTTTAGCTTCTCGGCGTTTCTGGGCAATTTTCAGAGTTTCTTCCGTCATCCATTTTGGCCGGTTTTGCTTTTTCACCTTTTGTAGAGACTTCTCGCTTTCTTCCAGCACAACCTTCTTGATGTCATTCCATAACTCTTCTGGAGCTCTGTCATTTGTATCTAAAGCAGCAAATCGATTTTGCAGGCAGTCTTTAAATTCCAGTGGTATATTCTCAAGGTCATATTTTGCTGCATTCATGAGTGGTCTGCTCTTTTTCAACTTTAGCTTGAGTTTGCATACTAGTAGTTGATGATCTGTACCACAGTCAGCTCCAGGTTTTGTCTTTGTTGATGTTACAGAGCTTTTCCATCGTTGACTTCCGCATCTGTGGTCTATTTGTATTTTTATAATCCATTCGGTGAAGTCCATGTGTACAGTCGCCGCTTGTGTTGCTGGAAGAAGGTGTTTGAGATGAATAGATCATTGGTCTTACAGAATTCTATCAGTCTTTCTCCAGCTTCATTTCTGTTGCCAAGTCCATATTTTCCCAACTACTTTGCCTTCTTCTTTGTTGCCAACGTTTGCATTCCAGTCACCCATGACTATCAGGATATCCTGTTTGCATGTTCTGTCAATTTCAGCTTGTACTTGTTCATAGAACTCTTCAATTTCATTCTCTTCTGCAGCTGTTGTTGAGGCATATACTTGAATTATAGTTGTGTTGATAGGCAATCCTCGTAGACGAATAGAGATTAAGCGTTCGCTGACTGCATTGTATTTCATTACAGTTCTTGCAAGTTTCTTCTTTATTATAAATGCAACACCATTTCTTCCTTGTCTTTCATTTCCAGCATAGTAGACCATGTGATCATCTGATGCAAAGTGCCCCATGCCAGTCCATTTCAGTTCACCGACACCCAACAGATCAAGTTGTACACGTTCCATTTCATTCTTGACCACCTCCAACTTCCCTTGGTTCATGCGTCGTACGTTCCATGTTCCAATGTGTAAGACATCTTTACAGCTTCTGACTCTCATTTCATGCGCAGCTACATCAGCAGTCAGACTTCCCGAGGGCTTTGATCCAACCACATCATAAATGCTGGCTTTACTCTTTAAAGTCTTCAGCTCTTCCCCAGTAGCTAGTTGAGTGCCTTCTGACCTGGGGGTCTCATCTTCCAGCACCATAGCACAATTTGTTTTGTTGTAACTATCCATTGGGTTTTCATGGCAAGATACAGAAGTAGATTGCCGGGCCTTTCTTCCGCGCAGTTTAAGTTTGGTGTTGTTGCCGTTGTCACAAAAATGTGATCCTCCGCCGTCAACACTGTCCCATTCTGCTGCTGCCCAGATGGGTGGTTTGTCTTGGTCTGGCACCTCAGCTGAGACCTGTCCATCTTGGGAGACCCTGCCAGTAGTTAAACTACCGATAGTTTAGCTCTCAGCATCACTGATGCACGCAAGCCCTCACAGCACGACAAGCTGCAAACCAAGTGAGAGCCTGTTTATTCTAACATTCAAAAAAACATAACAGATTAGTAAGACAAGATCTTCCTTGTCTAAAGCCATGTTGGCTGTCTCCCATTAAGCCATGACTATCTACATGTTCAGCAATTTTGTTCTTGATGGTTTCTACCATTTTTCCCAGTACTGACGTCAGGCTCACCGGTCTGTAGTTTCCCGGATCAACCCCGGAACCCTTTTTAAAAATTGGCATTACGTTGGCCATCCTCCAGTCTTTAGGTATTACAGATGATTTTAATGATAGTTCACAGATTACTAATAGCAGGTCTGCAATCTCATATTTCAGTTCTTTCAACATCCTTGGATGTATACCATCCAATCCAGGTGATTTGCTACTCTTCAGTTTATCAAATAATTGTAATACATATTCCCGATGTATCGATATTTCCTTCAATTCTTCCACACCTTTAAATACCACTTCAGTCATGGGTAACATCCCTACATCTTTCTCAGTAAAGACAGAAGCAAAGAATTCATTCAGTCACTCTGCTATCACCTTGTCGCTTCTTAGTGCCCCTTTAACCCCTCTATCATCTAATGGACCAACTGACTCTCTCACAGGTTTCTTGCTACGAATGTACTTGAAAAAGTCTTTATTACACGTTTTTGCTTCCGCAGCAAGCTTCTTCTCAAATTCTCCCTTTGTCTGCCTTATCAATGTCTTGCATTTAACTTGCCAGTGCTTGTCCTCTTTCCAGTTTGTCATATGGCTCTTTTCTCCATTTCCTGAAAGATGCTTTTTGGGCAACAGCAGCCTCTCTGACCTCAGCTTTAAACCATGCTGGCAGTTTTTTGGACTTCCTTGCACTTTTCTTAAAGCGTGGAATACAGCTGGTCTGGGCTTCCAAGATAGTATTTTAAAACACCACCCAAGCTTGATGTAAGTCTTTAACCTTTGCAACTGCTCCTTTTAGTTTTTTCTTAACTATTTTCCTCATTTTATCATAGTCTCCCTTTCAAAAGTTAAAAGGTAGTACTGTGGATTTCCTTACAAACCCTCCTCCAATAAATAAATCAAACGTGATCATGCTATGATCACTATTGCCAAGTGGCCCCAACACCCTTATCTCTTGCACCAGATCTGGTGTTCCACTAAGGACTAGGTCAAATATGGCTTCCGCTCTGGTCGGTTCATGAACCAACTGCTCCAAGAAGCAGTCATTTATTTAATCTAAAAACTTTATCTCCCTAGCATGGCCTGCCGTGACACTGACCCAGTCAATACCGGGGTAACTGAAATCACCCACTATTATTACTGTTCTGTAAATTTTGTTAGCTCCCTTGATTTCTTTGAGCATTTCATCATCCATTTGTTCATTCTGGCCAGGCGGTCGATAGTACACCCCCACTGCCATCGCCTTCCCCTTTTTACATGGAATTTCAATCCATAGAGATTCTACAGCAAATTTTGTTTCCTGCAAAACTTTAATCCTTTCTGACTCAATGCCCTCTCTAACAGAGCGCAACCCCTCCACCAATTTGATCAGCTCTATCATTACGATATAGTTTGTACCCAGGTATCGCAGTGTCCCACTGGTTGTCCTCCTTCCACCATGTCTCTGAGATTCCAATCATATCTAACCTCTCATTTAGTGACATATATTCTAACTTTCCCCATCTTATCTTTTAGACTTCTAGCATTTGCATACAAGCATTTTAGAGACTGTATTTTATTCATATTAATCTGGCTATTGGTAGGCATGGGCAATTTGGAATCTTTAAGATCTGTCTGCTTCATACTCAAGGGCATTTGGGCTACTTTACTCTTTTTTGTAACCTCTCTGCTTTTGGTAGCATCCTTCAAGGATACATTGTTCCAAACCATGCACTCTTGGGCCACTGTCGGCTTTCCCCTATTATCTAGTTTAAGTGCTGCTCTATCTCCTTTTTAAAGGTTAATGCCAGCAGCCTAGTAACATCACGATTAAGGTGAAGCCCATCCCTTCGGAAGAGCCCATCCTTTACCCAGAATGTTCCCCAGTTCCTAACAAATCCAAAACCCTCATCCTTGCACCATCGTCTCATCCACGCATTGAGACTCCGGAGCTCTGCCTGCCTTTTGGGTCCTGCGCGTGGAACGGGAAGCATTTTGGAGAAAGCTACCCTGGAAATTCTGGATTTCAACTTCCTACCTAAAAGCCTAAATTTAGCCTCTAGAACCTCCCTACCACATTTTCCTATGTCACTGGTACCGACATGTACCAAAACAGCAGACTCCTCCTTGATACTATATAAAGACCTTATCTAGGTGGCACGTAAGGTCTGCTACCTTCGCACCAGGCAGGCATGTAGCAGGCAATCCTCACGTCCACCAGCCACCCAGCTATCTACATGCCTAATGATCGAATCACCAACTATAACGGCTGTCCTAACCCTTCCCTCATGGGCACATGGCCCTGGAGAAACTTCCTCAGTGCGAGAGGGTTTTACATCACCTGGAGGACAGGTCCTAGTTACAGGATCACTTCCTGCCACACCAGGGTGATGCTTTCCTGTCACATAACCTCTCTCCTCCATGGCAACAGGGATGCTGCCAGACTGGAGGTGGGACTTCAGGACTATATCCCTGTAGGTCTCGTCTATGTACCTCTCTGTCTTCCTTATGTCTTCCAAGTCTGCTACTCTAGCCTCTAGAGAACGGACTCGTTCACCGAGAGCAAAGAGCTCCTTGCACACATAAGACCTCTCACCAACTGGGAGAAAATCATACGTGTTACACTCAATGCAAAAGACTGGAAAGCCCCCATTTCGCTGCTGGACTGCTGTCTGCATCTTAGTTTTAAGCTTTTATTTAGATATTTAAGTTCTTTACTTACTAAGGGTTGCTGTGAATACTTATAAAGTGTACCTAATACGTTTAATATACCTTGTTCACCTGAAGCTTAATTAATCACAGGTCCTTAATGAATGACTGATTTGGATAAAGAGCTGCACCTGAGAGCAGCTCCTTTACTTTAAGATGCGTAAGTACCTATAAAGCTATGATTACACAGGTCTGTGACTAAAAAGCTGTTTGATTATTTTTATCTAATTTCCATGTATTTTGGTGTGCTGAAAACAAATAAAAAATATTGAAAAAACTCCTAGACGTCATGATTTGCCACAACATGCAAAATTGTCTTCAAATTTATCAAATGTTTTCAAATTACTATTAATTAATTCACATAAGTGCATTTAAGATATAAAATGCCAAAAAAAACTTAAAGGGGTTGTCCGAGTTATGTAAAAAAAAATATAGCACTGTAAATCTGATGGTCAGCAATATATACATAAGCTAAGCAAGTTTTAAGTCTGTGCTTCTAATGGTAGAAGGGGTTAATCTTTCCTGAAGAATCCAGTGGGAGGGAGACAAAGGGCAGATAGCAGCAGCTCCGGCCAGTGCAGGGGGGCATGGCCAGCACTGTGACGTCTCGTGTACAGACACAGAGCTGCTCTCTCCTGCATGCCACACTTGTGCACGTTCTTGGTTCTAGGCTGTTCATAGGCTGTTCACACTTTTTCATCGCAATTCGTGTTAGCTCGTCATTCTTCAACCGTTATCTTATGGCTCCGCGAAAGTGTATTAATTCACCAGACAGTTTCTGTTTCATCTGTGGTGAATATACAGTGTTGAAGTAACAGCAGATTATTACAAACTTTGTGAAAAAAGTATACTTTGCATACTTTGGACTAAAAATTGGAGATCAAGATAAAGTCTGGGCGCCTCATAAAGTGTGCAAACGATGTGTTGAGGACCTCCGAAACTGGTTCAAGGGTAAGAAAAAAATCTTTCCTTTATGGGATTCCTATGGTATGGCGAGAGCAAAAGAACCATAGTGACGACTGTTACTTTTGTTCATGCGATGTGAAAGGGTTTAATTCCAAATGGAAGCATTCCATTTCATACCCCAATCTTCACTCGGCAATTCGTCCCATCCCCCATGGCACAGATATACCAGTACCCAAGCCCCCTGCTACCTTGGAAGAGATACCTAGCTCCGATGAAGGTGAAGTCATACCTGAACCAGATGATGAATCAAGTTCTGACTTTGAAGATGATACAAGACCAAAATTGTTTTCTCAGGAGGAGATGAATGATTTGGTAAGAAACTTGAATCTTCCCAAAGATGCCGCTGAGTTACTCGGATCAAGGCTGAAAAGCAGGAATTTATTGTTGCCAGGAGTGTCATCTTCATGGTCCAGACATCGTGAAAAGGAGTTTGTTCCTTACTTCGCCCAGGAAGACAAGCTGATTTATTGCATCGATGTCGAAGGTCTGATGGGTCAATTTAAAATCCAATATGATTCAGAGCAATGGCGTCTTTTTATAGATTCTTCAAAAAGAAGTCTCAAAGCAGTTTTACTCCACAACGTTTTTTACGCTTCCATACCTGTAGGTCATTCCATACACTTGAAGGAAACCTACGAGAACTTGGAATTGGTTGTTTGCAAACTTAAAATATGAAGACCATGGTTGGCAAGTGTGTGGGGACTTGAAGGTCTTGTGCATGCTGCTCGGGCAACAAGCTGGGTATACCAAATATCCTTGTTTTCTGTGTCTATGGGAAGGTCGAGACCGACAAAATCACTGGACCAAGAAGAGTTGGCAGCCGAGGGTGCTAACAGCCGGTGAAAAAAATGCCCTCTGAGACACTTTGGTACCTTCCCATAAAGTTCTTCTACCACTTCTCCACATAAAATTGGGATTGATGAAGCAATTCGTAAAATCACTTCCAAGAGATAGAGAATGCTTCAAATACTTGGTCACCAAGTTTCCAGGCCTGTCGGAGGCAAAATTGCAGGAAGGTGTGTTCGTCGGACCAGACATTAGAAGGCTTATAGTTGATCAAGAGTTTGTCAATACCATGACGGATCCTCAAAAAGAAGGGTGGATTGCATTTTAAAAAGTCGTACAGAAATTTTTAGGCAATAACAAAGATCCTCACTACAAAAAGATTGTCGGACAAATGCTGAAAGCATTTCAAGCTTTAGGTTGCCTGATGAGTTTGAAAGTGCATTTCCTCCAGTCCCACTTTGACTACTTTCCTGAAAATTTGGGAGCTGTGAGTGAGGAACAAGGTGAACGATTCCACCAAGACATTAAAGAGATGGAAAGGAGATACCAGGGAAAATGGAGCATTACAATGATGGCAGACTACTGTTGGATGCTTCAGAGAGACATTCCAAATGCTACTCACAAGCGTAAATGCACCAAGAGGAGCCTCACAAGGAAGAAGAATCGAGTTTAGTGTGTGTAGGTGAGCTCATTTCAGTTCAAAAAAGGATTTTCATAAAAATATTGTAATAAAACTTTAATTTTATAAGTCTATTTCCATTTATTTTGAGGTATTGCCTTATTTAACATAGTTATCTAAATTGTCAGGAAACGTGATGTCCTATGACAAAATGGAGGTAATTTTCGGATTCAGCGCACCAAAAAACAAAGATTACGTGGAATAACCAAAACAGCTCTCGAAAAAATATTTTTTGCAGACCTGTGTTATCCCAGGGGTGGATGGGTGTTGGGGAGGGAGGGAAATAAGACTTATTAAAAGAGGGCTGCTACACAGTACTCTGTCCTGTGCTTCTAAGGTAAGCTGTGACCAACTTCCTGGGTGATTAACAGTCCTTGCTTGGATAGAAGGAGTCTTTCAAAATGGCCTTTTGATCTGCCACCTGGCTTTAACACCTATTTAAAACGTTTCACAGGTCTCTTGCCCCCTAGGTAGAAGGCCTCTTTGTAAAGGTCTCTAGAAGAATTTATTTAGTGCTCAAAAAATACTGACCCTGTTTTGCCTTTTATGCTAAGTTATATTCTGATTTGATTGAAATTAAAGCTCTTTGCTGCTGCCAGGCTCTGACTTAGTATGAAATTTAAACTAGCAGCTCTCTGCTGGGTTCTAAATTTAACCAGAAAGCTCTCTTCTGTGTTTTAAAATTAAACTTAAACTGCTGCTACTAGTCCCTGAGTCAAAAGCGATGAAAAGCTGGGAAGCTTTTCTGTGCTCCCGAGTTCTCTAGAGATAAAAGGCCAAAGCAGATTTGCAATCCAGAGTATGAAGGGTTACTTCCGCCCTAGAAGAATGAGGTCTAGGGAAAAAAACAGAGGTACACAGACTGGTTTAAGTGAAAGGGCAAGACCACCTTTGGCATAAAGTGAGGATGAGTCCTAAGGACTACCTTATCATGGTGGAAACATGCATAAGGAGGATTAGCCACCAAAGCCTGAAGCTCACTGATGCACCTTGCTGAAGTGAGGGCAATAAGGAAGGTGACCTTTCCAGGTAAGAAACTTCAGAGAACTAGTGGCTAGATGTTCAAAGGGCGGCTTCCTAAGCTGTCCTAAAACAACATTAAGGTCCCACACCACTGGGGGTGGCTTAATGGGAGATTTAGTTAATAGAAGACCTCTCATGAAGCATTCTACAAGTGGTTGAGAGGAGATGGGCTGACCATCGAAGGGCATGTGAGAAGTTGCTATGGCACTTAGGTAGACTCTTACCGAATTGGTTTTGAGTCCAGAGAAAAAGAGGTGGAGAAGATATTCAAGTAATGCTTCCACCGGAGCTGAAAAGGGGTTAAGATCCTTTTTCGAACACCAGAGAGAGAATCTACGCCACTTGAAGGCATAGGAGCGCCTTGTACAAAAGGATAGCTTTCACCTGTTGAGTGAGGCTGATGCCCTGGAATTCTATGCCTTCAGCAGCCATGCTGTAAGGTGTAGGGACTGCAGATTGGGATGCAGCAGTGTCCCATTCTTCTGTGAGAGGAGAACTGGACATGAACTTGAGAGAGATGTAGAAGCAGAGGATACCATGGTTGTTGTGGCCAACGTGGGGCTATAAGAATCATGTAACCTTTTCTTTCTGGAGTTTGAAAAGAGTTTTGGGGATGAGGGGAATGGGAGGGGAATGGGAGGGAAGGCATATAGGAAGCCTTGACCCCAGTGAAGGTGAAAGGCATCTACCGCTTGGTTGTTCTGAAAAGACATTCTGAAGCAGAAGCGGGGAAGTTTGGCATTCTGAGGACTTGCAAACATGTCTATGTCTGGGGTTCCCCAGATCTGAAAAATGTGAGCAACCTTGTCTGCATGGAGAGACCACTCGTGGGGTAGTAGTACCCAACTGAGTTTGTCCGTCACGAGATTCTGTTTGCCTGGGAGATATACCGTAAGTAGGCGAATCTGATCTTGTATGACAAAGGACCACAGGTGTAAGGCTTTGCTGCAAAGAGTTCAAGAGCCTGTTCCGCCCTGCTTGTTCAAGTAGAACATGGCTACTTGCTTGCCCGTCTGGACTAGAACTGTGCGGAAGCAAAGGTGGTCATGGAACACCTTGAGAGCACTGTGGATGGCTTTGAGTTCCAGCAGATTTATGTGGAGTTGTGATTCCTGATGAGACCAAAGACCCTAAGTGGAGAGGTTGTCCAGATGAGCCCCCAGCCCAATTTAGATGCATCTGTTGTCAGTGTACACTGATGTAGAGGCTTCTTTTTTTTTTTAAATTCTTTATTTTCATTTTGCAACAACAAAGGAAAGGAAGACATACAACTAAGAGACAGATACATACATGTAATGTGATACATACACCAAAGCAAACCCCCACCACCCCCCTCCCCCCTGCTTCTTCTCTAGAAACTAAAACATTCTCGAAGCGGACGTGTACTGGCATTATTGTGTTACAAAACCGTCCAGCGGTCCGAAACATTATTATGTTACAAAACTTTACAGCGATCTGAGAGGCTTCTGAAAAAGTGATCCTACGAGGTGGTGTTCTGGGGAATGCCACCACTGGAGAGACAAGATGAGATGTGTAGAGAGTATTATCTTGTCTCCCAAACAACTGGATGCTTGAGACCACTGGGAAGCCAGGGTCCATTGAGCTGCACGCATATGTAGACGAGCGTATGGAACCACATGTACAGTAGATGCCATATGGCCCGGGAGTTGCAGCATTTATCGAGCAGTGAGAAAGGTTTTGAGGCATGCTTGGTATGCAAGCTGGATGAGACTAGCACAACGGGCATGGGGCAGTAAAGCCCTTGACTGCTGAGTGTCTAGGGCGGCTCCTATAAACTCCAGAGTTTGAGAGGGAATGAGCTTGGACATTAGAAGGTTTATTACAAATCCCAAGTGTTGCAGCACTTGCATGGTGCACGTGATAGAAAGATTGGCCTCTAGAGATGTGCCTGCTCGAATGAGCCAGTCGTCTAAGTAGGGGAAAACAAATATCCCTAGAGTCCTTAGGAATGCAGCTACAACTGCCATGCACTTTGCAAAGACTTGGGGCAGGGGCAGAGGCGAGGCCAAAAGGCAGGACTCTGTATTGATAATGTTTCCCCTGGAATAGGAAACGCAGGAATCTTCTGTGTTCTGCGTGGATAAGAATGTGAGTATATGCGTCCTAGAGAACAGAGCCAATCCTGACTCTGGAGATAGGGGAGAAGAGTTCCCAGGGAGATCATCTTGAATTTCTCCTGGAGTAGATACTTGATTAGTTTTCTGAGGTCCAGGATGGGCCTGTATCCCCATGTCTTCTCTGGAATGAGGAAGTAAGGAGAATAGAAGCCCAGACCTTGCTGGGAGAGTGGCACTTCCTCTATTGCACCCTGTGAGAGAAGGGAGGTGACCTTCTGCAATAACAGAGTGGTGAGAGGGGGTTGAGAACTGAACTCTCTTGGGAGGAGACTGGGGGGGGTAGCCTTTGAAAGTGAAGTTTGTACCCCTCCCTTACTATGGAGAGAGTGTCCAATGTTTTGATGTTACAGGATGCCATCTGTGGGCAAAGTGACAGTCTGCCGGAAATGCGGATGGAATCTGGAATCTCCAGAGGCAGGATGGCTAAGTTCTCCAGAAAGGAGTCAAAGACCCTGAGGTGGATGGGTCTGCTGGGGTGGCTGAGACCTGAGAGTCTGAGCCTCTCTTTGCTGTTTTGGTTGTTGCTGCACTTTTTGGGGAGCATGGATGGGACAGTGAACCCAGGAGTGTAAGAAGGGTAGTATTTCTTTTTCTTATTGAAAAAGGGTTTCTTTTATGTCTTTTTCTTAGCTGGGTTGGCAGTAGATCTAGAGAGTCTATTAAGAGTGGTGTTCTTAGATTCTGAGAAGCCTTATCCTGCCAGTCTTTGCCAAAAAGGTTTTCACCTGTACAAGGTATATTAGCCAGCTTATCTTGAACCCACTGTTCAAGATCAGAGGCTTGGAGCCAAGCAATCCTATGTGCACCAATGCATATAGCTGAAGCTCTGCTGATGCATTCAAAACAGTCAAAGGTTGCCCTGTTAAATTTTGGAAATGTTTTGGGCATGCTTCACAAGGGTGAGATAATCAGCTCTCTTGTCATCAGGGAGAAGAGGAGCCATCAACTCCAAACCCTTAGCCACCTCCCTAAGGAACATACCCATGTAAAGTATGTACAAACTGATTCTGGCCGATAACATGGAGGCCTGAAAACATTGACGACCAAAAGCATTGAGGGTTCTCGATTCCCTGCCCGGAGGGTTCAAGGAATGCGTTTTAGCACTTTTAACGATTCCACCATGGAATCGCATGGTAATTGCATCTTCTGGAAGCCGAGCCACTCCGGTACCCAGTATATTGTATCAAGCCTTCGAGTATGGGGAGAGATAGTTAAGGGCGTCTCCCACATTCAAAGCATAAGGTCGCGAAGTATTCGATGAATAGGGAGAGTAGCAGCTTCCTTTGGGGCTGCAGGGTATTGAAGAATTTTGAGCTCCTCAGCCCTAGGTTCCTTCTCCGAAGTCACCGTTATGGAGAGACCCCAAGCAACATCGCAGATAAAATCTTGGAAAAAGATGTCCTCCGGAAGGGACATGCAACGTTGTGGGGACTGAGATGGATCCTCTGGGAGAATTCATTTCCCGTGTACCGGCCGATTCATCATCCGACTAATCGGAGTCAGAAGACTCAAGTATCGACAGGCAGGGTGCTCACGCTCTGCTTCTACTCAATACCGCTCAAAGCCAGTATCCGAAAGTTTCGGTGCTGGAACCTCGATACCAGAGACTGACTCGAGGGCCAGCACGGGTGATAACATAAGCAGCAAAAAAGTAGATGCAGGCACCTTCATTACTGTCATCGGTACAGATAGTTGAGGAATATGTATAGGCTGTATAGGCTTTACCGGTACGGAAGCCACTAAGAAGGCCGCTAAGCTCCGCTCAATAGCCAGGATACGTTGATCCATGGAGCTTGCCGATGCTGGAGTATTGGTACTGGAGTTGCGGCCACAATCTCTAAGCATGGCACCAAGAGCTCTCTAGAGGTAAAGGCCTTGGGAGCATTCTGGGACCCCACTAATTTATTTTATTTATTTATTTTATTTATTTAGTATACATTTGTATACCGCTACTTCCAGCGATCAGCAGCGGTTTGATTAGATTGGAAATTGTCAAATCATGACAGGAAATTTTTGAGGTATAAACACATTGATTAGACAGGAAAGCACAGCACACAGAGAACTATTTTACAGGGAACATGGGCTATGGAGGGTTAAGTGGCTTGCCCAAGACCACAAGGAGCACCTGTGGGACTAGAAACCCCAGTCCTTCCGGCCCAAGGTTTCTGTCCTCTAGTGGGATTTGAACCCCCGACCTTCCGGCCTGAAGTACCTTGCCCCAACCACTAGGCCACTCCTCCACTCAAGGCTTTGGAAGCAAGGACCTCCTGCCAGGGTTGCTTGGCCGGTGTGCCTCCCTCCAGGGCAACATCTAGGGCATCTCAATGCAAGATCTACCCCTGGAAGGCCAGCTAGTCTGACGTTGATCCATGGAGCCTGCCGATGCCAGGGTTTCGATACCTGAGATCCCTGGGAGGAAGATGAAGCTCTTGATGACGTTGATGCTACCAACATTGCATCGGTGGCAAAGAGGGTGCCGCGTTTCACGGCTCTGTTCTGCAGGCCTCTCTATCATCTTCCTACAGAGAGGACACTGAGACAGTTTATTTTAGACACCAGTCATGGGTGTCCGTGGCTAAAATTGTACTGCCACA
Source organism: Ichthyophis bannanicus (assembly GCA_033557465.1). Lineage (NCBI taxonomy): Eukaryota > Metazoa > Chordata > Amphibia > Gymnophiona > Ichthyophiidae > Ichthyophis > Ichthyophis bannanicus. Next base: position 334,573,358 of record CM066035.1, read on the forward strand.
TTTGGAACACTTCTTAAAACCACTAGCCGGTTTGTCCATTTTGGGAAAAAAAGGCCTAAACCTAAGATGGTGTCGATGCGCCCTGAGGGAAGAGATTCTCCCCTCAAAGGTTTTTTTGTGTTTGTTTTTTAAAGAAAGAGAGAGAACCGACAGGGTCGGTACCAGCGTCGACGGGAAGGCAGACATGACCACAAAAACATAAGAAAAAAAAAAATCAAATTTTCTGTGGTGACAGGAATTGCTTCTTGTCAACTTCGCAGAAAACGAATTACTGAGGAGGGAGAGCTGGAAAGGCAGCTATGCAAGTGCAGTAGAATGCTCCCAAAAGCTTTCCTATTGGATGCTGGTGAGCGTTCCCGTGCAGGCTCCGTTGGTATCGACGTCACCCTTATGTGAAGACTACATTCCTGCTTGTTCCCGGAGATTATACTTAATGCATCAACCACCCCCAAATGTTGCACCCATGCAATAGTTGTAGCTGTGAACACAGATGAGAAGATCTACAAAACCATGATCAATTCAGATACCCAGAGAGAATAAAACAAACATGAACCAGTTTATCTGGCAACAACAGGCAGCCCAGCATAAGATTATAGTAGATTCATGGACCAGTGACTGCAAACCAAGTGCCAACCTGAGGAAGAAGCTGAAAAAATAACATGCTCATCACCATCCATGCAAGTTCTTTTATCTGCCCCCCCCCCCCCAGATCATGATCCTCAAAAAACACAGACACAACTGTACCCCCAGGTGGGAAGGGGGGGGGAGGGAGAGAGCAACAGGTGGGGGTTGGTTTTTGGATTGCAGACTAAGAGGGATGGGGAATTAGGGGATGGGAAATATAGTGGGGAGAAAAATAAATTTGGTTGAGAATCTTATTATCTAATGTCTGTGCATGTCATGCCTTGGTAGTTTTCTAGGGAGTGTGATTTGCAGTTTGTAAATGTGTTCTGTGTAGACCTAATAAATGTAAGAAAACAAAAAAAAAACCCCACACTATAACCCATTCACACCATACATGCCAGATGTCCCTTACATAATCCACTATTACATCCAAGAATCTGCACATTCACTACACAACACACCCTTAAGACTGCATCACAGCTGTGATACATCGACACTCAGGAGTCCCAACAACATTCATCAGCCACATACACCACATCTTTACTCTTAATCTGCCATTCAGCCAAGCCATTCTCAACCCCTGTAAAGCAAATCCTCCTCAGACACATCAGGCAGTTCAGCCAGACAGACATCTGAACATTCATAGGAACCCCCCCCCCCCCAAAAAAAAAGAAAGAAAAATATTAACAAGGACACTACATGTAGCGTGCAGACAGTCTTCCCTTCTTGGTAAATCCCATGCCTAGATAACTTGTACACAGCCCAAATGCAGCCCAGGAGCACTGGAACAAAAGTAACCACAGGACTCCTCATCTGAAATAACCAAGGCCATATCACAGATCCACATTATGGCTGGATTAGCTCATTGTAGCCAACTTCAACTCCAATGACCAGGCAGCTGGAAAGGAAGACGTGGCTGCAATCCCAATCCACATCAGAGGCTACACACGTCACTGCTAAATCTGGCTTGCTCAGCTTCTCAAATGAATCTTCAGTGCCCCTGGATCAAAGTTCCATGTCTCACTGTGGTAACTATCATACAGGCCAGGAAGATCAGACCATATCAAGCATCCATTTTCTTCAGTTACTCTAATAGCAAAGAAACCATTTCAGTCTCATAGCTGTCATCTTGCTAAGATTAGGGGGGAAACTCACAATCTTTCCCTTCAGTTTCACTTGAGCTTTTTACTTAACCCTCTGAAGGCTTGCTACTGCCTGCAGGTATCTTAATATGGGTAGAACAAAGGAGCAAAAGTACCTGCATTCACCAGTGTGGTAGAGTGGGGTTCAATGAACTCTGTCAGACACTTGGTTGAAGTGCAAGTCCAGCAATATCAGCTAAGGTTCCCAAGGTAAGCCACTGAGGTATAATCTCTTGGCCCCTTCAGGGATTTCTAGAATCCATATATTCCTCCTGTTCCTCTTTCCATCCTCTCGACTCACTCCAACTGCTGCTCCACTTTCTCCAGCTGTTGTGAGATGAAATTAAGTTGCATTCTAAACTCAACTATTTCCTGCATCATTTCCATCTGCATTGTATGATCCTTGGGAGGGACCCCTTCACCTGCAGAATTTCCCACATGTAGGGCCTGCATTGAGATCTCTTCCTCCTTGCTGGTTGCCACCTTCACAGCAGTTGGAAGATCATACTTTACTCTTAATGCTCTATGTTTCAGTCTGGCTGTATTTCAGTTTCATGGGCTTAGATATCTAGCTGTTAGTCTGAACAATTAGCAGGAGATGGGAGCATACGGGATTCTATGGCCAGGATCTACTTTGCAGTTCAACTATGGGGCCATCTTAGCTGAGCTCACCAGTGTGCCCTCACACCCCACCTAGTATTAATGGAACTTTTTCTTCTTGAGTTAGCCATTGGTCAGTATGCTGAAACAGAAAACTCAAGTAACGCCTCCAAATTCTTTTTTTCAGGGTCATCCTGGCAAATCACAGAGCACCTCACTATTACCTATTTTGGTGTATCAGGAATGGAAGAGCTCACTGGTCCAGGAGAGGAAGACTGTGCCCTGGTTTGAGCTCAATGTCCCTTACCTCTGACAGGCAGAATAAAACACTGCAGTCAGGAACTAGAGGCAGCAATAAAATTACTTGCTGCACTGAGCAACCTGGGAAGAAGTTTAGCAGAGGTGGTGAGGGATGGGTGCTTCTGGAGAACACTGCTTGCAGAATGTAGTATCATCAGATGTTCTTAGCCCAGCTAGTGAGGGCATGGCTGTTGGTATGATGTAAGTACCCTTGAATGCTGATGGGACTCTGAACTTAAAAATCTATTGCTGCAGATATTAAACCAGCCACAAAAGATCCCTTTGGAATATCCTGCTCTGGTCACTTTATAATCAATTTGGACTGGGGGGGGGGGGAGAGGATAATTTAAAAAATATATAAATGTTTCTGCTCCTGTGACTGCTTGGAGATGGTTTACAGTATCAAGCAAAGGCCATAAGTGACTAAGACCTATGTACAGGCCCTGGAACAGAAAGCAGAGTGTGCATCTGTACAATCTGAATTGATCCAAGAATACAATGTCTGCTCCCAAAATACATAACAGGGGAAAATGGCTGCCTGCTTTAAATCTTTGCATTTTGAATTTTTCCCCAAAAGCCACTGTCTCCTTCCATGAATTTATTTAAGAGTTATCTCCAAGACGCTACACTACCCATTAAGGCCTTCTAGATACCATCTGGGAGAAGAGTTGCTAGGCCAAGGGGACATAGGAAAAAAACTAAAAAGGAGCAACTGCAAAGGGTAAAGATTTATATCAAGCATTATCTTGGAAACCTAGACCAGATGTATTCAATGCTTTAAGAAAAGTAGACTAAAGGCAAAACACTGCCAGCACGGTTTAAAGGCGAGATCAGAGGATGTTGCCAAAAAAAAGCATCCTTCAGGAAATTGATAAAGAAGCCTAATGACGAACATCGGAAACATAAGCATTGGCAAGTTAGATGCAAGGCATTGATAATGCAGGCAAAGAATTTAAAAAGAAGCTTGACATGGAAACACACAATAAAAATTTAAGTACATTCATAGCAAAAAACCTCCGAGTGTATCAATTAGACCATTGGATGATAGAGGCACTAAGGGAGGACAAGGCCATAGCAGAGAGACTGAATGAATTCTTTGCTTCGGTCTTTACTGAAGATGATGTAGGAAGTTACCCATGCCTGAAATGGTATATAAAGGTGTTGAAGTGGAAGAATTGAAAGAAATCGATAAACTGAACAGTAGCAGATCACCTGGACCGGATGATATACACCCAAGGGTGTTGAAAGAACTGAAATATGAGATTGCAGACCTTCTATTAGTAATCTGTGAACTGTCATTAAAATCATCTGTAGTGCCCGAGGACTGGTGTGACCATTGCAACTCCAATTTTTAAAAAAGGGCTCCAGGGATGATCCAGGAAACTACAAACCGATGAGCCTGACATCAATACCAGGCAAAATGGTAGAAACCATTATAAAGAATAAAATTAATGAACGTATGGATAGCCATGGTTTAATGGGAGAAAGCCAACATTGATTTAGCCAAGGAAAGTCTTGTCTTACTAATCTGTTTTATTTTTTTGAAGGTGTGAACAAACATGTAGACAAAGGTGAGCAGGTCAATTTAAATGTACCTGGATTTTCAGAAAGTCTTTAACAAGGTTCCTCATGAAAGATTCTTGGCGAAATTAAAAAATCATGGGATAGGAGGCAGTGTACTATTGTGGATCATGAACTGGTTAAAAGATAGAAAGCAGAGAGCAGGGCTAAATAATCAAGTTTCTCAATGGAGAAAGGTGAATAGTGGAGTACCCCAGGGATCTGTGCAGGGCCCGCTGCTTTTTAACATATTCATAAATTTTATTTATTTATTTAGCGTACATTTGTATCCCGCTGCTTCCAGTGATCAGCAGTTTTACACTTGGTGAAGTTGGCTGTACCGGCCAGAATTACGAATGCATACAATGTGATTAGGGATGGGAGGAAGCGCACAGCAAAAACATGGGGTTACAGTTTACAATTGATTGTTATTAAGGGTTCACACGGTATACTTACATACATATTTACAAGTGACTGGTTGTTAGGACTTTACATAGGATCGTTATATACATATTTACACACAGCAGAGTGGAGTTCATGAGGTTAAGTTGTAGTGCGATTGGAAGAGGTGAGTCTTAAGATTTTTTCTGAAGTCTTTCAAATCACAGATTTCACGTAGGTCACTTGGCAACCGGTTCCAGAGTGTAGGAGCTATAAATGAGAAGGCTCTGTTACTGGTACATGCGTTAACCTTTGTGAAGGACTTCAGGAGGCAGAGGGTATTGAGGTTCGTTGTTCTTCTACTCCTGTTGTTGGGAAGATTGGATATCAAACTGTTGAGATGAGAGGGTGCAACATTATGGATGAGTTTGAAAGTAGTGACTAATATCTTGTATTGTGACTAATATCTTGTATAAATGTAGTAGTAGTGACTAATATCTTGTATAAATGAACTGGAAATAGGGACGACGAGAGAGGTTATCAAATTTGCAGATGGGAAAATTATTCAAAGTTGTTAAAACGCAAGAGGATTGTGAAAAATTGCAAGAGGACCTTGAAAAATTGGAAGGCTGGACATCCAAATGGCAGATGGAATTTAATGTAGACAAGTGAAAGTTATGTACCTAGGAAAGAACAACCCAAACTATGGTTACACGATGCAAGGTACCACCTTAGAAAGCATCATCCAAGAAAAAGATTTAGGCGTCATCATGGATAATATGTTGAAACCCTCCACCCAGCATGCAGCAGCAGCCAAGAAAGCAAATAGAATGCTAGGAATCTTAAGGAAAGGCATGGAAAATAAAACAAAGGAAATTATGTCTCCGTATCGTTCCATGGTGCGACCACACCTTAAATATTGTGTGCAATTCTGGTCGCCATATCTTAAAAAGGATATAGCTGAATTAGGGAAGGTACAAAGAAGAGCAACAAAAATGCTAAAGGGAATGGAAGGATACCCTTATGGAGGAGAGGCTTAAAAGGTTAGGGCTCTTCAACTTGAAAGAGACGGCTGAGGAGAAATATGATGTTAAAAGCCATCGAGTCGGCGTCAACTCATGGCGATCCTTTGAATAGTTGTCCTAAATTGTGTTCCAGCTTCAGTCAGGTGGCTCATTGTTGACAGACCTGCACCCGTAGCTGCTGTTATTGTATTGATCCATCTCATTGCTGGCCTTCCTCTTTTGCGATGGCCTTCAACCTTGCCAAGCATGTAGTCTCACTCTAATGATCTCTATCTTCGCATGATGTGTCCAAAGTATGAAAGTCGAAGTCTTGTCATTTGAGCTTCTAAAGAAAGCTTAGGTTTGATCTCCTCTAGTACTGACAGGTTTGTTCTTTGGACAGTCCATGATATACGCAGTATTTGCCGCCAACACCATAATTCAAAGGCATCCATTTTCTTCCTGTCTATCTTTTTCACTGTCCAACTTTCGCATCCATATGAGGTTATTGAAAATACCATGGCTTGAATGAGTCAAATCTTGTATGGAGAGAGACATCTCTATTCTTGAGAATCTTGTCTAGGTCCTTCATAGCCATTCTGCCAAGAGCAATGCGTCGTTGGATTTCTTGACTGCTTGTTGTTTCTTTATTGATAGTTGATCCAAGTAGGTTAAAGTTGTTCACAATTTCAATTTCTTCTCCATCAATGATGAACTTATTGATTTTGCCTGTTGTCATGATCTTTGTCTGCTTTACATTAAGATGCAGGCCCACTTTAAGAACTGTGTTCCTTGATCTTGAGAAGCAAATGTTTCAGATCATCTTCACTTTCAGCCAGTAATGTGGTATCATCAGCATGGCAAAGGTTGTTGATGAGCCTTCCATCAATCTTCACACCTCTGTCTTCATACAATCCTGCTTCTCTGATGATTTATTCTGCATTTAAACAAACAGGTAGGGGCGGAGGTATGCAGCCTTGTTGTACACCTTTGCTGATTTCAAACCATTCAGTTTCTCCTTGTTCCGTTCGAACTGTTGCTTCTTGATCAATGTACAGATTGTGCAAAAGAACGATCAGGTGTTCTGGTATACTGTGGCCTGGATTAGCCACTGTTGGAAACAGGCTTGATGGACTTTGGTCTGACCCAGTATGGCATTTATGTTCTTATGACATTCTATTGGATTGAGATGTCTATGAATAGTTTGGAGATCACTATATTTGGTGGAGAAGTGTTACAGTGAAGGAACTGGTAGATTTACTTAAGTGGCATCGGGGGTCATTCTGAACGATGAATAGCAGGGATCCCGCTATTCGTGGCGGCTTCAGCCAACTAACTTCCCCACTGGTTGTGTGGGGAAGTTAATCGGGGGCGTGGAATGGGCGACCCGGGGGCGTGGAATGGGCAGTCGCCGGTCCTGAACATACAGGGCTGATTTTAATGTTGGCCCTGTACATCCAGGGCCTGCTTAATGTCCGGGGAAGTTATTCTACCTCCAAGGTGAAATAACTCCCCTGGACTTTTTTTTTTTTTTTTTTTTTAATTCGGAGCGCGAAAGGGGCTGGGGGGGGGGGGCCAGGGAACATTACCCGCAGCCCGTCCCTGGCCTTTGGAGGCTGGATTGTGGGTTGGGCTGTGGGGAATTTGCAGTTTTGATCGGCATCCGGCATTGCGGCTTTTAAATGAAGCTGTGGTGCCATGGCAACATGACGCCATGGCTCCATTTAAATGCCCTGATTGAGTTAGCCAGGTGCAGTCCTGGACGTGTAGGCCGGACAGAATTGCTGTCCCGGCCTGCATGTGCAGGACTGTTTGCGATTCTGATCCCGATCCCGCCGTGTTATCCAGTGATACGCAGTGTACCTACTCAATGCAATCCAGAAAATAGTATAAACTATAACTATAAAACCAAAATAAAAAAATAAAAAGAGCTTTAATATTTAAAAAAACAGACCAACCATCATCCTGCCAATGTATCATAAAAAGCTATTAAAACAGATGCATTATTGTATTTTTTATGTACACTGCTTATCATTGGACAGTGCTGATGATTTGGCATGCTGTACTATTACATTTAATTTTGTGTGAAGGTATATTAAGCGTAGTTACTCACCTGTAACAGGTGTTCTCTGGGACAGCAGGAATCAGTCCTCACATATAGGTGATGTTGGCACTGACAAAGCCCACACAGAGCAAATCCTCAGCTTTCAAAGAAAGCCTTTGGGTTTGCTACCACGCATATGTGGTCCCCTTCCCGCCCAAGGGTGCCATCTTGCTCAGTCAAATGACATAGCTAAAAAGACGGCAAAAACAAATAAAGATGGTATGACTGCAACTCCAAGGGGAAGAGAGAGGGTTTTGAGGACTGATTCCTGCTGTCCACTGAAAACACCTGTTACAGGTAACTACACTTTCTCCGGGAACAAGCAGGAAGTCAGTCCTCACATATGGGACTTCCCAGCTACAGGCTACCAAAACCTATAGCCAAAAAAGGCTCCCTCGTGGAGAGCCACAAGCAGCAGCAATGAAGTCCATATAGACGGACCAAACATGACCCCTGTGTCCGATGGAACTAGCACTCCAGTAGCCTGAACACAGAAGGGTCAGAGGGTAGGAGTTGCCTAGACCCCGAAAAGATTACGGAGCACGGCCTGGCCAAAGGCACTGTCCCATCGGGACTCTCTATCCAGGTAGTAATGAGATGCGAAGGTATGGACTGAAGACCAAGTGGCGGCCCGACAGATGTCTGCTAGCGGGACCGAACGCAGGTTGGCCACTGAGGTCGCCATTGCCCTGACCCAGTGTGCCGTGACCCGGCTTTCCAACAAAAGCCTCGCCTCCTCATAGGCCCAGGCAATACAGTCCGCCACCCATGTGGACAGTGTACGTTTGGACACCGCCTCCCCCAGCTTACTGGGGTCATAGGAAATGAAAAGCTGAGAGGCTTTTCGGTGGCCTTGAGTGCGTTGGATATAGAAGGACAAGGCCCTCTTACAGTCCAAGGTATGGAGAACCGTCTCTGCCCAACTGGCGTGAGGTCTGGGAAAGAAGGTAGGGAGGACCACCTCCTAATTGAGGTGGAAAGAGGACACCACCTTCGGAAGGAATTTGGGATGTGTGCGAAGCACCATCCTAGTCTTGTAAAACCTGGTGTAAGGCGCTTCAGCCACGAGGGCCTGGAGCTCACTTACCCTACGGGCAGAAGTGAGTGTGACCAGGAAAAGCACCTTCCAGGAGAGATAAAGGTGGCAAGTAGCCAGAGGCTCGAATGGTGGCAAGGTGAGCTGCCCCAACACCACATTGAGATAATACTCTGTCACCAGGGGGCAAACTGGTGGCTTAGACAGGAGTAGGCCCCTTAGGAAGCAGGAGACCACTGGGTGGGCCGAGAGAGGCCTCCCGTCCACCTGATGGTGGTTCGCCACCAGGGCACTGAGGTGTACCCTAACAAGAGTTAGACTTGAGCCCCGCATGAGAGAGGTGGAGCAGGTATTGCAACACCATGACCATCGGGCAAGAGAAAGGGTCGGCCCCCCGCTCAGTGCACCAAAGTGTGAATCTACACCACTTAAAGGCATAGGCCCGTCTGGTAGATGCCTTGCATGAGGCTAGCAGAATATCCTCCACCTCTCTAGGGAGGTGGAGTGGGGCTAAAGTCACCCTCTCAGCAGCCATGCCTTCAGCGAGAGGGAGCAGAGGTTGGGATGCAGGAGAGCCCCCCCCCCTCCTGGGAAAGGAGTTGGGGGGGTGGACCCCAGGTGTATGGATCCTCCACCACCAGTTGCAGGAGCAGTGGAAAACACGGTTGCCTGGGCCACCTTGGAGCTACCAAGATGACCAAGGCCCTGTCGTGGAGAGTCTTGAACAGAGTCCTGGCGATCAGTGGTGTCGGAGGGAAAACGTACAGAAGTCCCTCTGACCATCAGACCACAAAGGCATCGGCAGCCAGCCTTACGGGGTGAGGCTGCTGGGAGCAGAAGCGGGGTAAATGGTGATTGTCCAGGTTTGCAAAGAGGTCCATCACCAGCTCCCCCCAGGTCTGAAAAAGCCTGCTGGCTACCACCATGTCCAGCTGCCACTCGTGCGGCTGGAGAATCCTGCTGAGTCTGTCGGCCAGCAAGTTGTCTTGGCCTGGCAGGTATACTGCTCTGAGGAGGATGCCCTGTTGGACTGCATAACAGCACAGATCCAGGGCTTCCTGGCAGAGGGCACATGACCCCGTGCCTGCCTGCTTGTTCACATAGAACATGGCCACCTGGTTGTCTGTCTGAACTAGGACTGACCGGTGGCCTAGGTCAGGGGTGGGCAATTCCAGTCCTGGAGGGCCGCAGACCAGTCAGATTTTCATGATGTCTCTAATGAATATTCATGAGATCTATTTGCATCCACTTGCCTTCCACTGTATGGAAATAGGACCATGAATATTCATTAGGGACATCATGAAAACCTGACTGGTCTGCGGCCCTCCAGGACCGGAGTTGCCCACCCCTGGCCTAGGTGATGATGAAAGGCCTTCAGTGCGAGATGAATGGCCTACAGCTCCAGGAGGTTGATCTGCTGAGTGCTCTCGTCCGGGAGACCAAGTGCCCTGGGTGCGGTAGCCCTCGCAATGGGCTCCCCAGCCCAGCAGGGAGGCATCTGTGGTGAGGACCCTCGAGTGGTTGAGGGTCTGGAAAGGCATGCCCACCTCCAAATGCTGGGGCGAGAGTCACCAGATCAGGCACTTTACCAGCTGACGGGTCACACGGACTCTGTCCTGGAGGTGTCCCGTGGCCTGGGATCATTGGTCCCTGAGGCACCACTGTGCTGTTCGCATGTGGAGGCGGGCATCTGGAGTGACATGCACCATGGAGGCCATGTGCCCGAGAAGGCACAGAAGATGCCTGGCTGGCACTGAGGGGTGGTGCTGCATATCTCTAGCTAACGCCAGGAGCCTGGCTGCCATGTCTGCAGGCAGGAAGGCCTTTGACCTAAGGGTGTTGATTCTTGCACCAATGAATTCCAGCCCTTGTGACGGGCAAAGGTTCGACTTGGGGTAGTTTATAACGAAACCCAAGTGTTGCAGGACCTGGGTGGTGCATGTCATGGCCTGCTGCACCTCGGGGGACTGTAGTGCCCTTGATGAGCCAGTCGTCAAGATGGGGATATTTGTCTTCCCCTGGAGCCTGAGAAAGGCAGTGACCACTGCCAGACACTTTGTGAATACCCTAGGGGCCGAGGCTAGACCGAAGGGAAGCACCCTGTATTGGAAATGATTGCCCTGTGGTTTGGGTGGATTAGGATGCGAGCATAGGCATCCTTTAGGTCTAAGGAGCATAGCCAGTCTCCCTGGCAGAGGTAAGGCAACAATGTTCTAAGGGAGAGCATCTTGAACTTCTCCCTCACCAGGAATTTGTTGAGGTTGCGCAGATCACGGATTTGGCCTTAGGCCCTCTGTCCTCTTTGGCACGAGGAAGTACCTGGAGTAGAACCCCTTGCCCTTGAGGAGGTGGGGCACCGATTCCACTGCTTGGTCCTCGAGAAGGCCTGCCAACTCCTTCAGAAGGTGGTCCCGGTGAAGGGGAGACCTGAGGGGCTCTCCCGGGAAGTAGTGTGGCAGTATGTGGCTCAGATGGAGGAGATAACCCTCCCTGACCACATTTAATGCCCAGGAGTCAGTGGTTATAGCTCCCCACCGGTGGGCATAAAGGGTAAGGCGGCCTCCTGTAGGCTGCTGATCTCCGTTTGGGAGAGGGGCTACGCTGCAGGAGTCAAAAGCTCCCTCCAGGCTGGCCCAGAGCCGAGGCCTCGGGAGCCTTCTGCCCTTGCTGGGGAGCCGGGGAGGCCTGGTAAGGTGGGTAGTTTCGGAAAGCAGTGGACTTCCTCGGGTAAAAGGGCTTTTTACCCGAGCCCTTCCTTCAGGGAGGGGCAGTGGTCTTCTTGGAGAACCTAGTCCTCATCATGAACTCTGTCTCCAGCTCTGCAGCCTTGCCGGTCATGGGTTTGCCAAAGAGGTTTTCCCCCCTGATATGGGACATCGACCAACTTGTCCTGTACTCATTACTCGATGTTGGACGACTGGAACCAAGCTTGATGGCGCGCACCGATACCCATCGCAACTACCTGGGCTGCCGTCTCAAAATCATCATAGGCCTGCCCGAGACAAAATTTGAAGCACTCACAGATGGCTTTGGACAGGCTCTTGAAGCGCTGCAAAGGTTCCTGGGAGAGACCAGCTGAGTACCTAGCGAGTGCCTTCGCCAGGTCCCTCAGGTACATGCCCATGTACAACTGGTAGGCCTGGATCTGGCAATTCAGCATCGAGCCCTGGTAGCACTTTCTGTCGAGGGCATCCAAAGGTGCGGGCCTCCCTGCTGGGGGGCACCAAAGAGTGTGTCTTCTGACTCTTCAGCCGACGCATGGCCGACTCCACAACCATGGAGTTGTGTGGCAGATGTGACTTCTGAAATCCAGGGCTCTGGCGGACTCGATACATCAAGTCGAGCCACTTGCTGACCACTGGAATTGTCGCTGGTGTCTCCCACATGCAGAACATAAGCCGCTCCAGGATGGGAGGAATGGGCACCGTGAGAGATTCCCAGTGAGGAGACTCGTATTGGAGGATCTCAAGCTTGTCGGCCTGAGGATCCTCCTTGGACTCAGTAGGAAAAGCCAAGGCCTTGGACATGTCCTTGACGAAGTCCAAGAAACCCATATCCTCCAGTGGAATCGGAAGGGACATCTCGGTGCCGACAGATATCCAGGGACTCCTTGTCCTCGGTCTCCCAGTCGGAATACTCCAAGGATGACTCGTGGTGTTCCTCAGGCCTCAAGGGCCCCGGTGCCGCACGACCCGAGCCTGGAAGACTCGATGACAACCTCAGCCCCGACTAGCGGGAGACAGAGCGCGACCTCGGCTGAGGATCAACTCGGGCCCACATGGCCTTGAGGATCGGCTCAGCCTCCGGGGACGTCTTTGACGTCAAACGCCAGGACAGAGGAACCGGACATGCCAGACATCAGCACCCACTGCTGGTCCAAGAAGGCAGTCACACTGTGCTCCAAGGCCGCCATCCTGGACACCAGTCCCGGTGGCTCTGCAGCCTTCAACATGGGCACCGATGGACTCGGGTCAGACGCCGGCTCCCCAGGAGGGGAATCCTCAACGAGGTCTGTGTCTACCTGCTAAGTTCAGTCCGCAACCGGCTCCTTCCGGGGAATCTTGGCTGACCGCTCCCTCTGACGGCTCGAGCGGATGCCCAGGGCTCTGCGACCAGGCCCGGGAGGGTCCCGACCGATCGCAGCCATCTAAGGTTCCCTCAAGGGAGACCCCCTCTCCAAGGACCCACAACGATGCTCGAGTTCGGAATGTTCCTCCAGAGGTGTCGAGGCCTCAGATGAGTTCCTGGCTCTCAGAGGCACCATGGAGTAGGGAAAAATTGTCATACTACTGCTGGCAGCTCCTCAAGGCCTTGGAAGACATTTTCGAGTCATGGTCTGGGCCAAGGCACTGGAGGCAGCAATCATGTGTGTCAGTCAGGGACATAATCTTACCACACCAATCACACTTTTTAAAACCGCTGGTAGCTGTGGGGGGGAAAAAGAACCCCAGCAAAGTCGAAGACCCTTCGGGCTGCCAGTGAAGAAAAAGGGCACGAAGATGCCAAAAGAAAAATAAAAAACTTTAGTAAAAGAATCGACCCTGATACCGAGGCTCCGAGTTCGAGGTGGGAAAGGTACCGACGAGCGAAACACTCGAGAAAATCAACTTTTTCCGGGGAAAAGACAGACATCGTCTGGTGGGCTCCTCGGAAAAAAGGAGGTCGAGCAAGATGGCACCTTTGAGCAGGAAGGGGACCACGTGCATGCGTGGTAGCAATCCCAAAGGCTTTCTTTGAAAGCTAGGGATTTGCTCTGCGCTGGCTCCGTCGGTGCCGATGTCACCCATATGTGAGGACTGACTTCCTGCTTGTTCCTGGAGAAAATGACGTACATTTACTATAGTACATTCTTGTCGGTCTTATCTTTATGCTCACGTGACATCTCAGAGTTTGTATGTTTTTTTGTTTTATCATCTTGTATTTTCTACTGTATTTATAAATTATATTGTTCATACCGATTCATGTTATTGTACTTTTATGTTAAGTTGCCCATGACGCAGGCAGATTGTGCCAAAACACAGCAGTGTTGGGCTGGACAAACTTGTTCTACGGCTTTTTATTAACCCCTCTGTTGGACTTTTTTGGTAGTGGTTGTCCCCTCTGTTATTAACTTCTGTGCCTATTATATTAATTTCAGTCCACTTTACATGTTTTAGTCCCTTACAAAATTATCCATTTAAATGACCAGGTTGCTAGCCTTTATTTCACTTCAACAGGAAAGCCAAGGCTCATATACCACACTTCTCTCTTACTGATGCTCCTTGTGACCTTAGCCAAGTCACTTCATATTCTATTGTTTCAGATACAAATTTAGGCATAGAATTACTAACCTGCATTAATGCACGTTAATTTGTAACCAAATACAAGTGATTAGTAAACAGGCCATGGTAACAATAACAGGGCTTGTATTAAATAACGCATAAATCTAGCCCTTAGACCAAGCGTTCTGAGGCAGGGAATTATCTATTGTATCTGGATTTAATTTGCCATTAGCTTAGATTTAGAGAGGATATCATAACCAATATCAAGCCAGAATATGCCCTAACAAACATGCCAGAAGAGTTACTGAAGTGATCTTAGAAAACTTGCCTTCCATAGTCCTCGTGCTCCTTCTTGTTGATAAATACTTATGAAGTTCCCAATCATTCCTCCTTGAATTAATCTGCCTTGAGCCTGCATTCTTATCTAAGGGTTTATTGGAAAAGAAAAGTAAAAAGCAATCAGTTTCTTCATAACATCAGAAAAACATATATTCCGTTTGCAGTTCATGGGTTAACAGATTAGTATAACTATACATAGTTCTATCATATGATATTTAGACAGTTTTTGGATCACACAAAGTAAAACTAGCCAACTATAGCACACTGGATAGATGCAGACTTTGCCTAGTTTTTATATTTGGAGCCTGACTCACATGAGCTAAGCATTCAGCATTAAACCAGCACCATGAATCAATGCATCCTGTGCTATTTTTGAGATTAGGTTAACAAGAAGATTAAAATGAGACATGTTTTGCAGGCTGTCTCTCTACAATGTACAATTGTGGTCAACATTGATGCAGTTGAATCCCTTAATGTCTAACATCTCCAACAAAAACGTGTCCAGTGAAATGACTGAACTATATATGTACACATTTGAAACATAAAAAGCATCAAATAAAACAAGACCAATTAAAAAGGAAATAGTATAGAAACTGCAAAATTGCCAGGACATGATTATTGGTACCCTTATAAACCATGCAAATCAGCTTGAACAGAACTGTGTTCCCATTGCAGTAAAATTAGATGCACCTGTGATTGCCAGTTCTCACAAGACTTGAATCAAACAATGAATGATGGCTCTAATGTTTAAAATGGCCACATTCACTCCCTGTTCCATTTTCACAATGGTGAAGGCAAGAGCTGTCTGGTGATAATGGCTTTTCTGACAATCTCAAAACATCAAAACTGAGGTATGAGGCCATCTCCAGACCTTGAGATTCCTATGTCACAGTTCGCAAGAGACGTTTTCTGCTTATGGAACTGTCAAGAACTTCCTAGGATGTGGTAGAAAGACGACATCCAAAGACCTTAAGGCTGACCTTGAGCAATCTGGAGTGGTGTTTCAACCCACACCATATGCCACACATTAAACAAAGGAGGACTTCATGGGCAAAGGCCAAGGAGGACCCCACTGCTCAAAGACATAAAAAGGCACACCTGATCTTTACCCAAACCCACCTTGAGAAACCCATCCTTCTGGGAAAATGTCCTCCAGCAGGAGAATGACCAAAAACATACATCCAAAAGTACAAAAGAATGGTTAAAAAGGAACAAATAGACTGTTTTAAACTGGCCAGCAATTAGTCTTGATCACAATCTAATCAAGAACCTATGAAATCTGCCATTGATAAAAGGAATCCTGGAAACATTCATGAGCTGGAACAAGTCACAGTTGAAGAGTGGGAGAAACAACCAGCAGACAGATGTAAGAAACCGATAGATGGCTACAAGAAACATTTGGAGGCTGTCATCATTGCCAAGGGTCGTGCAACCAAATATTTGTGAATGGTGCCATTAATCCTGTCCAGGGTTGTTGTTTTTTTTTTTTTAAAGAATGACTACATCTAAATGGCAGACATTTTTTTGTTGTATACCTCTGAACATACTATTACATTATTATGAAGACATACAGTTGGAATGTTTCCATTTCTCAATATTTATTTATTTATTTATTTAACAGTTATTTATATACCGCTCTTTCCCATGTTTCAAGTGCGGTTTACATGTAACAGTAGGTTAATTGGTATGAGATATACCAGGACATTTTACATAGAACAGATAATTATAAATTACAAGGAAAATTGTAACATTACAAGTATAACATATTAGAACATATATACATTGCTAGTTAAATTATTAATCATCATGTAAATGAGTGTGTAGTATGGTTAAATTAGTGTATTAGTGTCGTTTATTTTTGAAAATAGGGTATATAATATTAAAAATAAATGTTAGCCTGTATCCCTTTGAGAATTCTGTTTTGGGAGTGTATTATAGTGTAATGTAAATAAGTGAGTTTTTAATTTTTTTTTAAATTCTTTTATGTCAGACAGTAGGCGAATGTTGTCAGGTAAATTGTTCCAGAGTATTGTATATTTTACACAACATACCTATAATGCAAGGGTGACAATGTTGACCACAACTGTATTTGCCCGATTTCAGTCACCATGACCTT
This sequence comes from Ichthyophis bannanicus, assembly GCA_033557465.1. Classification (NCBI taxonomy): domain Eukaryota; kingdom Metazoa; phylum Chordata; class Amphibia; order Gymnophiona; family Ichthyophiidae; genus Ichthyophis; species Ichthyophis bannanicus. The sequence continues at coordinate 334,589,825 of CM066035.1, forward strand.
TACATGGAAAGTTAATAACTTTCCAGATATAAAACAGCATCTAGTAATTTGTAAAACGTGGCCACAGGTAGAGTTGTGGTACAGCCACCAGAAAAAGGAGAGACAAAATGCAGTATCAACAACCTGCAAGGGGCCAAGAAACCTCAGGCTGCCTGTGCGGAACAGATGTATTTATCAACCTTTGCAGGGCTAGAAAGAAGCATCAGATAACAGTCCAAGAGGATTGAGATTGAGGAACCAGTGAGTGTATGTGGAGAAGGTGGAGGGGGAGACAAGGTGGCAAGTATATAAAAGACTCAGCATATAAATATATATATTTTTCACACACGAATCGTGGGTAGCAAAAAATCACCATGAATTGGAAGTAGTGCCACCAGAATAGCCTTAGATGGTTGTTTTCCAGCCTAATCATTCTAAAGATTAGAAACATTTAAGATAAAATGACAAAAACAGATGAAAATTATGCTCTAAATTGAAGTAAAAACAATCAGAACCAGCTGAACTATCAAGCTATCTAAGCAGTTGCCTAGGGTACCACCTTCTAAGGGAAGTGACAAAGAGCAGCTGCAGTCAAAGCAAACTAGATCCTGATAGTTTTCTGAGTTTGTGTGGCTGTCAACTTACACTCAATTGGTTGATCTGTAAAATGTATGGATGTCCAATTGTGTGTTTTAAGAGGAACATTCAGGGAGGGATGATCTAGATATAATCATGATTGAGTTTAATTAAAAACTTGTTGGGTGAGCCGAGAAGCCTGAAATGTAATGTGGTGGGAGGGTGGGGCAGAGCAGACACGGGTGAATGTTTGCCTAGGGTAACTAATGTCCTTGCAGCAGCCTTAACTATAAGCATGAATTGCAATTATAAAATTATGTTTGTTTGTTTTTTGTTTTGAGTCTATTGCCAAAAGGGTTCTGCATGTCTCTACTGGTAATCTATGCACTCAATGTCACCTTCTTCATTCAAGGCAGTAATAGATGGTTTGGTTTTAGGGGCAGCATTCTAGCCTATGACCAAGTAGAAATTTACATACTAAAACGACCATAGAGGAAAAGCAGAGATGCATCTAGAAATGAAGTGTAATTTTATAAACAAGAAATTGAAATGCTCTAATCAGCATCTATGTTGTGCCTCTTTTATACAGGCAGGATACACATTGATATGCCTTTGTAAAGCAGGCTCCTTAAACTACCTCCAATATTGCACAAATGATCTTGCACAAAGTTAGCACCTACTAAGAGGCAGATAGTATGCATACATGTGTATTTATAAAATACATGCCTACCTCTCAACTCTGCCTAGCTCCACCCAAATGCCATCCCAGGAATACCGTTGCATAGACTACACATGCTTTTGACAATTGTGGTCAACATTATTGGCATCCTTGCAATTTAGGTATGTTGTGTACAATATCTTGAGAAATAATTAGAAATATTCCAACTGTATGTCATCAATTTTACTGGTATGTTCAAAGGTTTAACAACAACAACAACAAAAGATGTCTGTGTAATGTAGATCTAAATAAAATTTGAGAAAAAAAAACTAACTAAATGATCTGGACAGGATTAATTGCACCCTTCACTAATATTTGTTGCATAACTCTTGGCAGTGATGACAACCTCCAAACGTTTCTTGTAGCCATCTATAAGTTTCATACATCTGTCTGCTGGTAGTTTCTCCCACTCCTCAACTGCAATTTGTTCCAGCTCATAAATGTTTCCAGTATTCATTTTACCAATGGCAGATTTCAGCTCTTTCCAAAGGTTCTCAAATGGATTGAGATCAGGACTCCCTGCTGGCCAGTTTAAAACAGTCCATTTGTTACTTTTTAACTAGTCTTTTGCAGGGCCAGATTTACCTTGAGTGAGGCCCTACGCCAACAAAAATTGTGGGCCCCCAGCAGGGGCGGCCCAAGGGGGGTGCGGGGCCTCATTTCCATAAATATTTGCATAATGTTACCATATACTAACTTTTAGTAAACGTGCCTCTTAATGAGTGTATGGATAAAGAAAGACTAAAAGATTTCTACATTACTATAATCCAGTGCCAACTGCCAGACACATTAGGAACTACTACAAACACTGCCCATTTAGAACCCATAGCAAACCCGCCGTATCCTAACAGCACTACCAGGACTCACAAAGCACCATACTCTACCAATCAAAAGGCAACACTGCAAATATTAAACCAATACATTTCAGAGAACAATACATGACCTACTGGGGAAAGAGAACAAGTGGCAATGTCAAATAGGAATTATATAAACAGAACACCTCAGCTCAGTTACACATGCAGAACATAGACCATCACCAAACAAGTAATCACAATTTAGAAACAGGAAGACAATAATTAAACTGGGAATCCCAAAAGCCAAACTTGGAATGTACAACACTGTAGAAATAAAACTATACATTAATTTGCTCTTGTACTAAAAGCGCAGACGTTAATGATGCACATTTACCAGAGCTGACATATTCCAATTAATAAATTCAAAATAAAGAGATATTTTTCTACCTTTTGTGCATTTTTTTCAGCTGCAATTGCTCCAGCCACTTTCTTCTGGTTTCTTCGTGTCTTCTGCTAACTCTCCATCGTCTGCTGTCCATTTGTCCTTTCTTCTCTCTTCTAGTTTTTTTCCATTCTCTCTCTACATATGCTTTATCATACTAATCTTTCTCCTTTTGCTCTTTCCTCATTCCTATTTCATCCACTCAAATTTTACCCCTCCATCCTCAATCCCCACTTACTCTCCCAATACCCGGCCAATTGTAGATTTTTTATCCCTCCCACACAAAATATTTTTCCCTTCTCCATTTTACTCTTCCAGCCACATCCCATTCTAATCCTCCCCCAACATCAGCTCCCTTCTAGTTCCAGCCTCACCCAGCATCCATTCCCTTCTAGTCCCTGCATCAGCCCATTTCCAGTCCTAGCCACCCATCAGCCCATTTCCAGTCCTAGCAACCCCCCAACCCAATACCAGTCCTAGCCCCCCATCAGCCCACTTCCAGTCCTAACCCCATCAACCCATTTCCAGTCAGCCCCCCATAGCCCACTGACAGTCCTAACCCCCCCCCCCCATCAGCCCACAGCCCATTACCAGTCCTAACCCCATCAGCCCACCATCAGCCCCTGCGGGCTTAACAGAAACGCGAGGGAGACACTCTCCCCTCGCGCCTCACAGCCTGCACGGAGGGAGGGACCGACGGATTCAGCTTGCAGAGGGGGCCCCCGCGGGTCAGTCCATGCTGCCGCGGCAGCAGAGGGGGCCCCGCGGCGGCAGCCAGCAGTTTTTTTTTTATTTTATTTTTTAAAAAAAGCTAATTTGTTCTATTTTTGTGGGCCCTTGCCAACTGTGGGCCCTACGCCATGGCGTATAGGTAAATCCGGCCCTGGTCTTTTGTACTTTTGGATGTATGTTTTTGGTCATTGTCCTCCTAGAGGACCCATGACCTTTGACCCAGACCTAGCTTTCTGACACTAGGTAGCACATTTTGCTCCAAAATGCCTTGGTAGTCCTCTGACTTCATGATTCTTTTAATAAGTTACAGGCCCCCAGATCCTGAGGCAGCAAAACAGTCCCACAACATAATGGAACCTCCACCATATTTAACTGTAGGAAGGATTTTCTTTCCTTATAAACTTCATTTCTTTGTCTGTAAATGTATCGTTGGTTTGCATTGCTAAAGAGCTCAAGTTTGGTTTCATCTGTACACAGAACATTTTCCCAGAAGGATTGTGGTTTCTCAGGGTGGATTTGGGCAAAGATCAGACATGCCTTTTTATGTCTTTGAGCAGTGGGGTCCTCTGTGGCTTTCGCCCATGAAGTCCTTCTTTGTTCAGTGCATGTCTGGTGCGGGTTCAAACCACCACTCCAGATTATTCCAGGTCAGCCTTAAGCTCTTTGGATGTTGTATATGGGGTTTTTACAACAGTTCACACTAACATTTGAAGACTTCTTGGATTACTTTTCCACTTCCCACCATGTCCTGGAAGATTCTTGACAGTTCAATAAGCAGAAAACGTCTTAACACTGAACTGTGACACAGAAACCCCAAATCTGGAGACAGCCTTGTACCCTCCCTCTCCCCTTTGAAGTTTGATGTTTGGTGATAATGGCTTTTCTGATTGTCTCAGAGAGCTTGTCTTCACCATTGCAAAAATGGAACAGGGAGGGAATATGGCCATTTAACAAAGCTATCCACCTGTTACAGGTGATCTCCGGAAACAGCAGGAATTTAGTCTTCACATATGGGTGACGTCGGTACTGACTGAGCCCACAGGGGAATGCTCCCCAGCATCCAATTAGAAAGCTTCTGGGAGCACTCCACTGCACCTGCATGACTGACTTCCCACTTTCCCAACTCCCTCTCTTCAGTTGAGTTTGTAGCTGAGAGAGTAAATGAAATCCTATAACTCCTAAGTGAGGAGGGCGGATTGTGAAGACTAAATTCCTACTGTTTCCAGAGATCACCTGTTACAGGTGGGTAACTACGCTATTTCCAGGAACAAGCAGGAATGTAGTCTTCACATATGGGACTCACTAGCTCCCAGATGAAGTAACCACAGAACCGGTGGAGGTTTGCCTTGGAGTAGGCATGAGGTGGTCATGGAACACACATGGATTTCTGGTACCTTCGTCTGGGACAGAGGGAAGGAGTTGCAACTAAGTCTGAAGGAGGTGCTGGAGTACAACCTGACCAAACACGGCAACCCAAGAGGAGTCCTTGTCCAGACAATAATGGGCAGCAAAGGTATGAACAGAAGACCAAGTTGCTGCTTTGCGAATTTCGTCGATGGCTACTGAGCATAGTTTACCATCGAGATGACCATGTTGCGAACTTTGTGAGCAGTGAAATGCCCTTCCAAAGAGAGTCCTGCTTTGTCACAGGCAAACGAAATGCAGCCCGCTATCCATCTGGAGAGCATATACTTAGAAACAGCTAATCCCAGGCTACTGGGGTCAAATCAGATTAACAACTGCAAGGCTTTATGGTGACCTTGAGTCCTTTGCAGATAAAAAGCCAATGCACACTTGCAGATAAGTGTGTGCATAGTTTCTTCCGCTTTAGACTCATGTGGTTTAGGAAAAAAAACTGGAAGGTAAATTGACTGGTTTAGATGGAAGGGAGATCTTTGGCATAAAGTATGTGCGAGTCTGAAGGACTACTTAGTCATAGTGGAAGCAGGTATAGGGAGGATCCACCAAAGCCTGAAGCTCACTAATGCATCTAGTCGAAGCGAGGGCAATTAGGAAGATTACCTTCCAAGAGAGGAACTTAAGTGAGGTCATGGCTAACGATTCAAAGGGCAGCTTCAGAAGCTGCAGTAGAACACTGAGGTCCCAAGCTACCAGAGGTGACTTAATGGGAGGTTTGGACAGCAGGAGACCTCTCATGAAACATGCTACTAGCTGTTGTGTGGAGATGGGCTGTCCAAGTAGATGAGAGGCCTGAGGACAGGTGGAGGAGATACTGGAGGAGCGACTCCACTGGAGCAGAAAAAGGATTGAGATCTTTCTGGGAGCACCAGACAGAGAATCTATGCCACTTAAAAGTGTATGAACATCTGGTGAAGGGCTTTCAAGAAGCCAAAAGAATCTCCTTAACCTCTTGAGTAAGGTCAAAGCCTTGTAAACTATGCTCTCAGCAGCCAAGCTATGAGGCAGAGAGACTGTGGATTGGGATGAAGTAGTGAGCTATTGTCCTGGAGAGGGGATCTAGCGCATATCCCAATCGCAGAGGATGAGGATGAGTGAGTCAGACGTAGTAGTAGCGGAAACCACGATTGTCATTGCCAGTAAGGGACTATGAGAATTCATGGAGCCCCTGTCGGACTGAAGTTTGAGAAGCATCTTGGGAATGAGGGGTATGGGAGGGAACACATAAAGCAGACCCTAGACTCCAGTGTATGTGGAAAGCATCCACCTTTTGGTTGGTGGATGTTGGAGTTCTTAGGCAGAAGCAAGGAAGCTTGGTATTTTGCAAAGACGTGAACAGATCTATGTCTGGAGTTCCCCAGGTCTGGAAGATGTAGGACACTGTGTCTGGATGCAGAGGCCATTTGTGGGGGGGGAAGAAGGATGCAACTCAGTCTGTCTGCCAAGACACTGAACTCTCCTGGGAGATACACCATTTGGATGTGTATTTAATGAGCAATGGCAAAGGACCAGAGGTGTATCGCCTCCTCACAGAGGGCCCAAGAGCCTGTTCTTCCCTGCTTGTTCACATAAAACATGGCAACCTGATTGTCCATCCTAACTAGGACCTGAAGTGCTCTGAGGTGGTGTTGGAATACCCGAAGGACATTGGAGATATCCTGAAGTTCCAGGAGATTGATCTGGAGTTATTGTTTAAAAACACTTGATATACCGCCCCCCATTACATTGGGGCGGTTTACAATAAAAAATTTTAAATAAAAATATATAAAATATATAAATTAAGAAAGGAAAAATAAAGTGACAATAATTAAAAAAAAAAAAAAAAGAGAAGGAAAAGGACAGGGAGAAAAGGACAGACTATAAGCAGTAAAATAATAGAACAGGGGTCACGAGGGAAAGTTAAAGGCAGAGGAAAAGAGATGCATCTTAAGAAGAGAACGGAACTTGGCGGGGGACTGTTCTAGTTGGAGGTCAGTTGGAAGGGAGTTCCAGAGGGCCGAACCAAGGTAAAAGAATGCCGATCGTCGAGTTGAGTGAAGATGAGCCTGGGAGGGAGAGGGAAGGTGTAAGCGATTGATATGAACTGATCGTAAGCTGCGAGTGGGAGTGTGAAAAGTTAGCAAATCAGATAGGTACTGAGGAGTGTGAAGATAGATGGCCCGATGTACGAGAGTAAGAATTTTGAATTGAAATTCAAAATTTACTGGTAGCCAATGGAGGTGCTGAAGGAGAGGAGTAATATGATCACGAGGGGAGGCATGCAGGATCATCCGGGCTGCGGTGTTCTGCAAAAGTTGTAACCGATGACGTTGAGATTGGGGAATGCCAGCATAAACCGAATTACAGAAATCCAACCGTGTCATAACTAAAGAAAGAAGAAGAGTGGAGAGAGCCTGAGGAGAAAGAAATGGTCTAATGGCACAAATCTGTCTAAGGCAATAGAAGGAACGCCGAGAGACTTGAGAAATGTGGTCACGAAAGGAAAGGTTGCTATCGAGAAAGACACCCAGATAACGAAGCTTAGAGACTAAAGAAATCGGAGCGCCTGAGAAAGAGGGGACGAGTGACGGAATAGTGGACCTGTGAGGGAACCAAATAGATGCGGTTTTAGAGATATTTAGAACAAGACAGTTCGTAGAAAGCCAAGAAGAAACCAGAGATAAGCAATTATTGAGAGGAGTGATATCAGGGCGGGAAGAAGACGTATGGTACAAAAGGAAGATGTTGTCTGCGTAATAATAGCCTGAAACACCCGATTGCTGAATTAGTAAAGCCAAAGGGGTCAGAAATAAATTAAATAAGAGAGGAGCCAGTATTGAACCCTGAGGGACACCACAGGTGAGGGGGGAAGCTATCAGTAGTAGCAGAAGCAGAAGTGACTGCGAATGACCTGGAGTGCAGAAAAGAATGGAACCAGTGATAAACAGTCCCTCGAAGACACGCATCCCGTAATCTAGAAAGAAGAAGAGAGTGATCTACTAAGTCGAAAGCAGCTGAAAGATCTAAAGAAACTGCCACCGTGATGTCACCACGATCATGGGAAGAGTGGATTTCATTCATGACAGCTGTAATAATGGTTTCGACGCTGTGGCTGGGCTGAAAACCAGATTGCCGAGGATGCAAGAATTGTGTGGTGTCCAAGTGATGTGAGAGCTGGGCAAAAACGGTCTTTTCCAAAAGCTTAGAAGTGTAGGAGAGGTTGGAAACAGGCCAGTAGTTTGCTAGCACTGATGGATCCAAGGAAGAGTTTTTAAGTAAAGGACGAACCACAGGCGTCAAGGGATTCTCGTTCAATTAAGTCGTGAATTAACGTAGTCTTGACTCCTAGTTGTGACTCCTGTGGTGTCTAGAGTCCCTGTGTAGTCAGGTTGCCCATATGGGCTCCCCAACCCAGTTTGGGAGCATCCATCGTCAGACCGCATTGATGTGGGGGCATCTGAAAAGGTGACCCTACGAGCAGGTTTTCTGGAGACCACCACCACTGAAGGGATGTGTTTAGACAGGCAGAGACTTGGATCCTTCCTGAGATGGCCCAAAGCCTGCTTCCAATGGGAGGCAAGAGTCCACTGGGCTGGCACACATGTAGTCGGGCATATGTAACGACATGTACTGTAGAGGCCATGTGCCCAAGAAGCAGCTCTCGGGCTGTCAGATGGTCTCATAGGAGCGTCTGGGACACTAGTTTGACTAGACAGGCACAATGGAGCTGGGGTAGAAATGCCCTGCACTGTTGGGTGTCTAGTAGAGCTCCGATAAACTCTAGTTTTTGAGATAAAGTGAGCTGGGAAGTTTGACAAATCCTAAGTGTTGTAGTACTGTGATGGTACAATGCAAGGAAAGCAGTACCTCTTGGGGAGGTGTCTGCCTTTATTAGCCAGTCGTCTAAGTAGGGGAAGACAAGTATCCCCAGAGTTCTTAGATAAGAGGCCACGACCACCATGCACTTTGTGAAGACTCTTGGGGCAGAGGTGAGTCCGAAGGGAAGGACTCCGTATTGATAAAGTTTTCGCTGAAAGGTGATGAGGATGTGTGTACACTTCTTTTAGATCTAGAGAACAGAGCTAGTCCTGACTCTGGAGGAAGGGAAGAAGAGTCCCAAGAGAGATCTTGAACTTTTTATGGACTAGAAACTTGAGGTCCAGGATGGGTCTGTACCCTCTGGTTTCTTTGGAATGAGAAAGTAGGAGCCCACTCCCTGTTGGGATATCTTCTATGGTGCTCTGAGACAGAAAAAATGACACCTTGTCTTGTAGGAGATCAGTGAGTGGTGATTGCATTTGATATTCCCCTTTGAATGTGGACGGGGGAAGAATTTGCAGATAATGTCTGTACCCTTCCTGGACTATGGTGAGGGTCCACTACTCTGAGGTGATGAGGTGCCATCTGTGGGCATAGTGACACAGTCTGCCTGCTATTTGGAGAGGGTAGGGGTTCTCCAGAGGCAGGGTGGCAATGTTCTCTAGGAAAGAGTCAAAAACCAGGTGCAGACTATGGCTGTGGAGCTGGTTGAGTTTTAGGCACCTGTGGCTTCTTTTGTTTAGGAGGTTGCTGCCTCTTCTCCAGGAAAGCAAATTAGCAGGTCAGATCTAATTTCCCTTTTCTGATCAACCCTCCAGTCCAGTCCCGACAAGCAGGATGTACCAAAGTCGTCCTACATCCAGGAGGGACCAGCGAGATCAGCAAGCAACACTAACGCCCTGCATTCCGCATCCCCAGCTGCCTGCACATCTAGTTGATAATGATGCATGAACATATGCAAAGAGGACCAAGTCGTCACACTGCAAATATCCCGCAGAGGCACCAGGGAATGCTCTGCCCACGAAGTGGCCTGTGCCCGAGTAGAATGTGCTTGCAACCCCAGAGGCACCATCCAATTCTTGAGAAGGTAAGCGGACTCAATTGCTTCATACACCCAGTGTGTCACCGATGCCTTGGAGGCCACTTCTCCTTGATGCGGCCCCCTAAAAAGCACAAAAAATATCAGACTTCCGGAACGCCACCATCTGGCACGGGTATTTCTTCAAAACTCAACGCAAGTCAAAGAGACGTAACTGCTGCTCCTTGGAGTCACCCAACCCTGAACACACTGGTAACAAGACAGACTGATTAATATGAAAATGACACGACCACCCAATCAAAACACTACTTTCTCCTTCGAAAAGCCCAGAAAGGGCTCTCTACAGGACAACATCTGTAGCTCAGACATCCATCCAGCTGAACAAATAGCCACCAGGAACACAGTCTTGTGTTAGTAAGGTCCTTCATGGTTGTCACCCCTAATGGCTCGAAGGGCAGACCTGCCAGGATGGACACCACCATGTTAAGATCTCAAGGTGGCATGAGGGATCTCCGAGGGGGCCACAACTGTGACTGCCCTTAGGCAGCACACCAAGTTCAGATGAGATGCCAAGAGCAACCCCTGATGTGTCTAACAGGCCAGTGTGGCCACTTGCACCCACAGGGAACCCAGTGCCAGCCCCTTATCAAATCCGGCCAGTAAAAAAAACGCCAGAATGGCCCGCAATGGAGCAGACAGAGCCTGGAACTCATTCTCTCCACACCAAGCCTCAAAAACTCTCCAGATCCATACACATGATAAAGTGGAGCGCTTCCTGGCTTGTAGGAGCATGGAGATCACCTGTGACGAATATCCCCGCTTCCTTAGCTACACCCTCTTAAGAGCCAAGCCGTAAGCGAGAAATTGATCCACCTGGGGTATGGACACTGGCCCCTGGGCCAATAACCATCGGCTTGCTGGTAAGTGCCACGGGTGATCCTCCAACATATGCATCAGATCAACCAGCCCCTGATGCGACTAGATGCGCTGCAACAAGCGGCCTATCATTGCCCACGATGGAAAAAAATACAGCAGCCCGTTCCACAGCCATAGTTGCGCCAAAGCATCCAAGCCCTCTGACATCCATTCTCTCGTCCGACTGAAGAACCTGGATGCTTTGGCATTCTTGAAAGTCGCCATGAGATCCTTGACTGGCTGCCCCCATCTGCTGGTCAAGCACCCACTCGCCTGGGTCTAACCTATGACGATAGTCTGCTTGAACATGGTCTTTGCCAGCCATGTGCACCACTGACAATGCCAGAATGTTCTCCTCAGCCCAAGCAAGCACCAGAGTCACTTTGGCTCCTAAGACATCACTACCCGTGCCGCCCTGCCTGCTCAGGTATGCCACTGTGGAGGCACTGTCCGAAAACACTCGGACCCGCCTGATCCTGAAGGAGTGGGAGAAAGTGCTGCTGCAGCAGCAGAAATACCGCTCAGATCTCCATGGACCAACTGCTCCCTTTGGTCGACCACAAAAATGCCCTGCACTACCTGGGAATGGCAGTGCAATCCCCAGCCAGACAGGGAAACATCCGTGGTCAGGGGTATCCACTTTGGGAGATTCCAGTAGCATCCCCGCTAGGAGACTGCTGGAGTCTAGTCACCACCGGAGCTCTATCCGGATGCTTGCAGGGCACTCCAGCCTCTGTGACCATTGTTTGCTCAGAGAGGGCCAGCAGGACAGCAAAGCCCTCTGCAACCACCTCATGTGCGCTCTTGCCCAAGTTACAAACTCTATCGTCGATGCCATCTAGCCTAAGAACTGGTGATAATTCCAATCCATGGGGACCCTCATCTGCATGAACCCCCGCACCTTGTCACCTCAACTACGTTGCCCGCTCCACCAGAGGGAAGACTCGCCCTACTGTCATTTGGAAAAGAGCTCCCAGGTGCACCAAATCCTGGGACAGGCAAAAGGTGACTCTATGCAAAGTTTATCACCCATCCCAACTGCTGTAGGCACAAGACCACTCACTGGGTGGCCTGCCAGCTCTCTTCCTCTGACTTTGCATGTATCAGCCAATCGTCTAGGTACAGATGCACCAGCACTCCCTAGCGATGTAACGCTGCCGCCACCTTGACCACTGCCTGAAAATGAAAAGCCCCATGGGCAGGGCGAAGTGGAGGAACCGGTGATGCTCTGCATGGATGGGAATGTGTAAGTAAACCTCGTTGAGATCCAAGGAGGTGAGAAACATCCCATCGTAAACCACTGCAATCACAGACTGCACGGTCTCCATGTGAAAAAAGTGTGGCACCTGTAAAGTGTGGTTCATATGCTTCAGGTCCAGGATAGGCCAGAAGGACCCTTCCTTTTTGGGGACCACAAAGTAGATAAAGACCAATGTGGCACAGGTCAATACTCTGGGCACAGGCACCATGGTCTCCAGGTGCATAAGTTGCTGCAGCATGTCCTAGACTGCCCACGCCTTTCCTGCCTATTTGCACAGGGACATCACAAACACATCCGCCAGCAGACGGATGAACTCCAAAGCATAGCAGTCTCTGATCACCTCCAGGACTCACTGGTCAGATGTGACTTGGGCCAGGCAGGGAAGAAGTGACAAAAGGCGCCCCCCCCCCCATGGGATCCGTCTCTGCTTGGGCCTCTCGTCTGATTACAGCTCTTTAGAGTATGGCAAGGCGGGGGAGTAGTATCCTCTCCCAACCCTCCTACTGCCCTGAAATTAGGGACTTCTGTTGGAGTAACGTGCCTTCTGAAAGGGGGCAAACAGTGCCACTCTGAAATGCCAAAAATCACAGGGCTAGATGCCAGGCCCCTGACCCTCTTGGGCCATTCCACAGGGAGCTTAGACCCTTTGGACTCCCCCAGGTCAATCACCAGCTTCTCCAAGGTTTTCCTGAACAAGAGCTTTCTCTGGAAAGGGAGATGAGTAAGCCTCATTTTTGAGAACAGATCCGCCGCCCAATTGCACAGCCAGAGGTGGTGGCAGGCCACTATTGCTGAGGCCATAGCCTTGGAAGAGGCCCCGATTAAGTCATAAAAAGGTATCCACCAAGTATGCGGTGCTGCACTCAAGGTGAGCTGCCTCTGCCTCCGCTGCCCAAGCCCGATCCACCAGTTCCAGCAGGCCCTGAAAACAGTGGAAACATGCACGAGAAACATAGGCCCCACAGACTGAGGTCTGGAGGATCAGGGCATTAATCTCAAATGCCTGCTTCAGCAGGGTCTCCCAACTTCTTATCCTGTGGATCCTTGAGGGTCACTGCCCCTCCACTGGAATTGTGGTCTTTGTGACGGCCGATACCGTGGCATCCACCCATGGAACTCAAAGGCGTTCTTTGTCCTGCTCTGGGAATTGGTATAAGCGTCCCACGGACTTAGAACCCCTGAGACTGGCTTCTGGCATCTCCCACTCTGACTCCATCATACGCTTGAAGACCCTATGAACCGGAAAAACTGTGTGTGGTCTACATGTGTCCTGCAGAAGGGGTTCCTACAGGACCACCTCCTCCACCAGGGTAGCAATGTTTAATGCCACCAGTGAATGAGCAATTAAGGCTGTCAGCTCTTCCTTCCGGAAGACGCAGACCACGCTGGGGTCCCCCACCCCCACTGGTATGTCCTTTTCCTCAAGGTCCCCCAAGAAAGCCTCTGCCATCGAGGCTGACATGCTCCAGGCTTGGGAGCTTAGCTGCTGGTTCCTCCTCAGCAGGTCCAGAGGGCCTCTGGGGATCTTCACACCCCAGTGCCTGAAGCACTCTGCTGCAAGCAGTACACCTTGTGCAGCAAAAGAATAAATTCTGAGGAGAAGGCTTCCATCATGGAGGACTCATCCAAAGCCAACAGGGTCCTCCTCCCCCCCCCCCCCCCCAAAGTTAACAAGATAAAGCTCTCTCCTGCCTTCCAGATTTGGCCTTTTTTTCTGCTGTACTCCTGGTCTCCCCTGCTCCCACCAAAACAGTGGGCAGGGAAGCTGTTATGGAGGTGGGCACAGAGTACAGCTTTCCTCTTGTCTCTTGCTCCTTAGTAAAACCCTGCTCAATCAGCCTGTAGCATGCACGTCTCCTCACATGCCTGACAGACGCCTGTGGATGAGAGACAAATGACGTGCCCCACTTGCAGTGCACATTTTCTTGCTTACCAGCATGCATGTGGTCCCGCTAAGAAGAAGTCTGGCCTAGCGCCACCTCCACACGGTCCCCTTCAACTGCAGCCTATCTGCTGGAGGTCTGCACCACATGCTGAGACTCTCCCGTACGCCTGTGACAGAATTCATGTGCGGGCGCTGCAGTCTTCAGAGACCTCCTTCTCAACCACAGAAGAGCTGCCTCCTGGCAGTGCTGGTTCAATGTAATCATCAGGAGGGAAAGTGACCCGGTGCACTGTGGTATATTCTCCCCAAGCAGGACCTGACCGGTGCAACAGTCCCAGACCCTCAGGATGCCTGCCCCTGACGACCCTAGATTTCTCTCAGCCCTGCTGCCTGAGCTGCCCCCTCCAAACTGAATGCTGTCTGGCACTCAGCGATCGTTGGTGACCCGGGCCCATTCCTGAAAGAACAGGTGAAGCCTGCTTCCAAATCAGAGAAGCCAGGGAATGGGCCCCCAAACCTTCATTGGGTAGTCTGGGAGGGTCCATCTCTGGAGGGGACCAAGTCCCTGGGCCCATGGGACCCATGAAAGGACAAAATGAGCTTGAAGTCCAGAAGCAGAGGAGAAGAAAGCTTTCCCTGGGAGTCCTGCCAGCATACCCGCAATGGACAGACAATGGCCGATGAGAAAGGGGCTCCTGCCTCCTTCACAGGCCCTTTAGATCTGTCTTCTGGAAGGCAATAAAGACCATCTCACCCAGGTCTTTCTCCAAATCATCTCCAAACAGAAGCTTCCCTTTAAAGGTCAGTTGGGCCAGCCATGCTTTGGAGGAGTCTGCTGCCCAGTGCCGGAGCCAGATCTGCCTCCATGACACAGTAGATAGGGCACTGTCCCTGGACACTACATACCAGGTCATACATGGCATCAGAAAGGAAGGCCACAGCCAACTCCAAAAGAGGGGTAGTATCTGGCGGAACAGACAATCCACTGAGGCAGGGGCTCAAGTCAGGCTTGCACATACTGACAACTGAAGGATAGCCATCGCCATTGTGAACTGGCTCCTCAACAAGGCATCCACATTTTGGTTCGGAGGATCCTTTAAGGCCAAGCCACCTTCCACAGGCATGGTGGTCTGCTAAGTAACCACCATGACCTGCACTTCGACCTTGGAAATATCAAACCACACCATGCACTTCTTCTCCAGGAGAGTGTACATCATCTTACATACAACCACTGAGGCAGGGAGCTGGTTGAGTCCAACTGGATCATATTCTTTATCACCTCTGGAAATGGTAAGACAATGGCTTTCTGCACCCCTTGCAGAAGCAGGTGCACCTTCGGCCACTGTTCCATTCCTGGAGCATCTGTCAAGTTCAAGGTGGATGAAACCCTGACAATCACCATCACTAGTTTCTCCTTCCGGAACAGGTGTAACCACCCAGCCTCATAGTACTCTGAAAGCGAGAGTCCTTCCTCATCAACATCAGAACCTAGTACTGAGATGACCCTTGTCGCCAGGGGACACAGGGTCTGAATTTCCACACCAGAAGGACCAGGCCTGCTACAAAAAGGAAAAAAATTCTTGGGAGGATAATCTGGAAGCTCACCTCTCAGAAGAGACACCAGCACCAGGGGGGTCACTACCATTGCAGATCCCCTAGAGGATGAGGAGCGGCTCAGGCCCGGTCGCTGTACTCTCCAGTTGGCTGGATATCCTTATACACAGCACCATCTGTCACCTCCTGCCCTAAGGCTGGACTAACTACATCCCCCAGCTGAGAGAGGAAGAGCAGGACTCGCTATGGATGA
The DNA here is from genome assembly GCA_033557465.1 of Ichthyophis bannanicus. Lineage (NCBI taxonomy): Eukaryota > Metazoa > Chordata > Amphibia > Gymnophiona > Ichthyophiidae > Ichthyophis > Ichthyophis bannanicus. The sequence continues at coordinate 334,605,190 of CM066035.1, forward strand.
CTCAGAGGCTGCCATACATTAAGAGCAGAGGTCAGAATCCAGAGATGAGGCCCCTTGCTTACCACAGGTCAAATGTCATTTCCTGGAAAATAGTTAAGGCAAGTTCACAACAGCATGCACTAAGGCTGTGGCGACCCAAAGGCACGCAGTTACTGATTTAACTGTGGCGCGCATTAACTTTGCTTTTACAAGCAAAATGTGTTACAGGAGCTAGGGCAGGAACATGCGTTGGAGCCATGTAACTGCCATATGCACAATAGGTGAAAATGGCAGGAAACCCCCACATTGTGCCCACGGTCCATCCCAAACTGCATCTTAGAAGACAGAATAGGGAGCCCTCAACAAGGACAGTGACAAGATCAAACCTTGGTACTCACCCTGAGAGCCGCAGGCTGAAAAAACTTGTACCATGTGCCAGGTTCAGCTCTTCTTCCCAGGAACTTTTTCTCTGGCTTTGCAGCACTGCATTTAAGGAAGCTAGTAGGCAGATCTCTGATAGCCTTCTGCAATCTTTGGGAGAGAGCTGGGGGAAAACGGAGGATGAAGAGGAGGGGGGAGGGGCACTGAGGTTATGTAAGACAGTTATACTCTTCCAGATCCTTCCATCTGGCTGCTCAACAGGCTCTTCTCCAGGGTAAGAGAATGAAGCTGAACCAATTTTCCCTCCTCCTATGGCTATCAAAAGACCGCAGTCTAGTGGAGCCTCCTACATCGTGCTCTAGTGAGATAAACACACAAGCTGTCATCCATGAGCATTTTAAATCAATTTTTCCTCTCAAATCTTCAGAGTTTTCTTCAGAGGAGAAAATCCAGCCACCATCTGCTGGGGACAAAGAAATAAAGGCGAATAGTGGCATGGGAGTGATGTCATAGAAATCTGTGCTTTTCATAGTTTTTTTGTCTCCACCAATCTGCTGGTAGGGGAACACAACCCACTTGTCTGGACTGGTCTAGCAGGACCATATTGAATACAACTTGTTCACATGTCTGAACAATCTAGGCATAGGCATTTAAATCTGCTCTAGGAGGCAGCATAACTGCTGCAACTAAATTGAAGTCTGTCGGTGTGGTATTAGATTTCACAGAAAATAGGCTAGCTAATTTTACTTTCAGAATGGCAAGACCCTTACAAGATGGCTACAAAAAGTCCCCAAAGCTACTGCCACAGCTACTAGTTGTGCTTTTTTCCATATAAATCATGATCTACAGTGAGGAACTGGTTCAGTGAGACAGTGTGAAAGACATCTACAGGGCATCTCCCTCAAAACGGTGGCAAGGCTGAAAAACATTCATGACAAGGACTACCTCAATAAATGCTGCTTGAAACACTTAAGATGGAAGATTCCAGCAGAGGAAGGGAAATCAGATCACAAGATGAAAGCTAAAAAAATAATTACCAAAATCAGTAGAGTCTGCATTCCCTTACACTACCTTCACTCAATCTGAAGACCCAGTATGCAGCTCTGGAGTGGAAGAGAACTTCTAGGAATGAGAAGACATCCTAAACTTCGATGTTCAAATTTTTAGGATTGGCAACTGCTGTGCCTAAGCAGCAAAGGGTAATTGTGGTTGGTGACTCCCTTCTGAGGGACACAAGTATCATCCCTCTCCCAGCCAGAAACATTGTTCTAGTCAGTATGCTATCTGCTTGGCACCAAGATCAGAGACATTACAGGCTGCCATCAAACCTATTATCTGATGCTGCTTAGCCATGTTGGCACAAATGACACTGCTAAGTATCCCCCTGAACAAGGCAAGTAACATCATGGCTTTGTGAGAGGTGTACAGATGGTGTTCCCAAACCGCCCAGTCAAGGATGAAGGATAAAAAGCAGAGAAAACTGCATTTTAGAGAGGAATGCAAGACTGTATATGGTGTTAATAAACCATTATTAAGAAGGGACCCAGGATATCAGTGCTTGAACCAATACAAGCATTGTGGAACCTGTGTCCCTTGGGGAAACTGCTAGGTACATATGACCTAGATTGGCCACTGTTCGAAACAGAATACTGGGCTTGATGGACCTTGGTCTGACCCAGTATGGCATCTCTTATGTTCTTATGTGTTGAAAATATTTTGACTTCCTGGACCACGAGATGATATAGTAAGCAAAGATAGCCAGGGGCAGCACTATAATGAGGCAAAGTGAGGCGGCTGCCTCAGGCAGCAAAGTCTTGAGGGTGGCAAAAAATGCCCCCAAAACAGCCACCTCACTATGCCTTCAAAAGTTTAAAAAAAAAAAAAGTGCACAAGTTGTTGCCGAGTCCGCTTCTCGGCAGTAGCAAACTCACCCTCCTTTTCCAGGCAGCCGCGGCTCCCTGCCTCTTAGAGAACCGCGGCTGTGCTGTGATCTGCAGTTTTAAATAGAAACAAAACCGGTGCAGAGCCTTCTCACATCCATGAACGATCCTGTGCAGCTTTGTCCCGCCCCCAAAGGAAGTTACATGTAACTTCCTTTGGGGGCAGGACAAAGCTACACAGGGTCGGTCCTTCACAGACACAGGAAGGCTCCGCACCGGTTTCGTTTCTATTTAAAACTGCAGATCACAGCACAGCGGTGGTTCTCTAAGAGGCAGGGAGCCACGGTTGCCTGGAAAAGGAGGGTGAGTTTGCCGCTGCCGGCCTTCAAAAAAAAAAACAAAACAAAAAAAAAAACAAAAAAAACCCACAACCCCGAGGAGAGGAGCCGCTGCCGCAGCAGCAGAAGTGGCCGCCCCGGCAGAGCCTTCCTGTCTCCCTCAGCATGGCTTTACAGAGCTGTGAAGGGAGAGTTTCCCCATCTGCGCCAGCAGGCTTAACAGAGCCGCCAGAAAGGGGAACTCTCCCTTCGCGGCTCTGTAAAGCTGCGCTGAGGGAGACAGGAGGGCTCTACCGGGGAGGCCGCGGGACACTTCCTGCTGCCGCGGCGCCAACGGCTTCAGCAGCTAGGTTTCTGTTTTTTTTTTTAATTTCCTGTGGGGGGGGTTAGGACTTGTAATGGGCTGGGGGGGGTTAGGATTGGTAATGAGCTATGGGGGTCTAGGACTGGAAATGGGCTAATGGGTGGGGTTAGGACTGGAGGTGGCCTGATGGGGGTGTTCAGGACTGGAAATGGGCTGATGGGGGGGCTAGGACTGGAAATGGGCTGATGGGGGGGCTAGGACTGGAAATGGGCTATGTGGGGCTAGGACTGGAATTGGGCTGATGGGGGGGGTTAGGACTGGTAATGGACTACGGGGGGCTAGGATTGGTAATGGGCTACGGGAGAGCTAGGACTGGAAATGGGCTGATGGAGGGGTAGGACTGGAAATGGGCTGATGGAGGGGGTTGGGACTGGAAATGGGCTGGGACTGGAAATGGGCTAATGGGGGAGGGGAGGAGAGTGCTGCTGGCCCTGGAAGAAAACTAGGGGCTAGGACTACAAATGGGCTGATGCAGAAGGATGGTGATATGGGACTGGAAGGATGCAGATAATGGGAGGGTCTGCCAGGGGAAGGAGGGGGCACGAAGGGAGCTGACACAGGGGAAGGAGGGGGCTGGAAAGGAGCTGACACCTGGCATATACTGGAAGGGAGCTGACACTTGGGGATGGGAGTGGAAGGTGGTTGGGTAATGGGGAGGAGGCTGGAAGGGAGCTGACATGCAAAATGGCACTGGAAAGGGGATGGACAGAGGGTAGGGTGACTAGAAGGGAGCTGACTGGGGGGTGGCACAGAGTGGACCTGAGCTAATATCTGGGATGGTATTTGGACTAGAAGGGGCTGGACAGTGGAGAAATAGGGGGACTAGAAGGGAATGGACACCCTTGCAGTTGCAGTCGTGGGAATGCAAGGCAGGGAGGGAAGGACTGGAAAGGGGTCTGATACTGGGGAGGGTTACTGGAACTGGAAATGGGCTGATGGAAGGAAGTGAAGATAACAAAAGAAGAGAGATGAAATGGCTGATGGACCATGGACCACAGAAAGAGAGGTAAGAGAAGACAGGAAAGCAGAAGCCTCAGATCGGGACCAGCATGATTAGAAAATAAAATAGTCAGACAAAGGTAGAAAAATAATTTTATTTAATTTTAGTGATTGGACTTTCTGCTATTTTTATATTTTACGCAGTTTGGGGAACTGCATCTCTTATTTATCTGATGCTGCACTGCATGTGGACACTGGCTTCTTGGGGTTTCAATTTAAATTTAGTCTACATATTATTTTTACTTTAGATTGTGGTTACTTATTCTGTACTTGGTGAGAGTCGATGTTGCAAGTGTGTGACTGAGTTCAGGTGTTCTGTTAACATGGAGCTTGTACATAAAGATCTATACTGTACTGTAGTAATTTGACTTGCTCAGCTTTTCAAATAGGTGTATGGATGTTCCAGGGCCCACTGTAGTATTTACAGTGATGCTTTTTTTGGATGGGCTCCTTATGTGAGTTTTGGAAGTTTGTGCTGATATGGTATGGTATGGTATGGTAGGTTTGCTCTTTGTTGTAGGGTTTTGTATTAGTTCACAATATGCCTGGTACTGGAGAATAGTGGTTGTTAGTAAGATGATCAGAATCAGATTTTTTTTTTAAATATTGAGTTCTGTGGGTGAATGTCCTGGTTCTGCTCTGCACCTACTGTGGATGCAAAATATATGTTGAAAAAGAAAAAGCAAGACCCATAACGCAGTTTATAACAAAATAAAAATTAGTTATAATTTAGTTTTATAAACTGTGCTGTTAGTTCTTGCTGTCTTTTAGTTCCTTGGTGTGCAAATGGGACCATACCTAGCCCTGTGCAAGCAGTGCAGCCGCACAGGGCGGAAAGACTTGGGAGGTGTATTTCGGCTGTCTGCTGTCGCCCTGCCGCCGCTGGCAAGACAATAGCAGGCAGCCGAAATGCGCTCCCCAAGCCTTTTCGCAGCACTTTAAGAACATAAGATGCGCCATACTGGGTCAGACCAAGGTCCATCAAGCCCAGTATCCTGTTTCCAACAGTGGCCAATCTAGATCATACGTACCTAGCAGTTTCCCCAAAAGACACAGGTTCTGCAATGCTTGTACTAGGTCAAGCATTGATATCCTGGGTCCCTTCTTAATAATGGTTTATGGACCTTTCCTCCAGGAACTTGTCCAAACCTTTTTTAAACCCAGCTACACTAACAGCCTTTACTACATCCTCCGGTAACAAATTCCAGAGTTTGATTTAAGGTCTGGTCCCTTCCTCCTCTGACTCGATGTCAAGGAGGGACAGATCTGCTTAAAGTGCCGGTGCCTTTCAGATCAGGCGCATGCCCCCTTCTCCTACCCATACTTCCATCCAGCGCTGCCTGCTCTTTCCCTGCTGCTGGCGCCTCCATGAAAAAAACAGAGGGCAGCAGCAGCAGGGAAAGAGCAGGCAGTGCTGGACGGAGGTATGGGGGGAGAGGGGGACGTGCGCCCGAGCTGCAAGTCTCACAGGGTGTGATTGCAGCTCAATATGGCCCTGTGTGCAAACATCTTGCATTTCCTCCATATAATCTAATCGGCTTTTTGGTTTGGTTCAGTCTCGGATTGGCTTTCTGAAAAAGCCCCGCCCCCTCTAAGGTGTGTGTGTGGGGGGGGGGGGGGCGCCTTTTCATACTTCGGATCAGGCAGCAGATTGCCTTGAGCCGCCCCTGAAGATAGCATCCACTTGTCAAAGAAGGGGCAAAGTGCCTTCCAGGAAAGGTTAGCTAGGAATATCAGGGATGGACAAACTCGCAGATAAGTAAAACATTTTATGTATGTTTAGAGACAGGGATACTGGCACCCTCTAGAAAGATACATATAATACCCATGGTAAGACCAATTTGGATTTATGGCAGTCAAAGTAATGGAAGAAAAAAAAAACCATAAGAGTGGTGATAAACAGCAGAAAAAAGAAAAAAAGAAAAAGTACTAGTCTCAAAATTAAAAGCAAATTTAATATACACAAAAATCATAAAATCACCAATATAAAAATACATGAATGCTAAAAATCATGATCAGTAAATGTCCAACATATTTATTTCAGCATCCAGCTCATGTCAGGGGCATATTTATAATAAAGCAAAAGGTACGAGATGCAACCTGCAACATGGATAAAACAAACCAACCAACTAATATTGTAATAAATATTGCTTAAGAGAGAAACTAAAAACAAAAACAAACAGCCCACCTCCTGGAGAGGACACAACACCCTTCTGAGGAGGAGAACAGAACTTGCCCATACCCTCCAAAACAAATACTTTATAAAAAAAAAAAAAAAAAAAAAGCTCCCAAAAGAGGAAGATCTCACAATAAAAAATTGACAAAATAACTTACCAAAGACGCACATCAAATGAATAGGCAATAAAAACAGGGTTGCTAAAAACTCACAACTCAGCTCCTAAAAACTATAAAGGGGGAAACAAAATAAAAAGATTACTCTGCAGGGATATAAACTAAAGCTCCAATCTTTTAAGAATGAGCAATCTTTTCTGTGCATACACCACAATTTCAAGGTAGCACCAGCCACCCCTCGATTGTAGGCATGTCACCAGAAAGATGAGCTGCAAAATTTGAAATCCTCCACGGGAATAGTGCCAGCCCTAAATGCAGTAGGTAGACAACCCTGAAACACATCCAGTAATTTCAAAAATGAAACTAAAAAAACAAGCCAAAGGCTTAGCTTGCTGCTGACATCAAAAGCTGCAAAGAATCACTAGAAGACTTACCAAATCTATTTAATCCAGCAGGAAACTGTCAGGAGCTGTGATCGGGCAGCGGGCTGCTTTTCAACCTGGCTTCCTGCCAAACACAGCTAGACTATCAGCGTTGCCGAGACCAAGGCTGCCCCAACTCAAACCACCGATCAAACCTTAAAATGTTAAAAGTAAAAAGAAAAAGAAAACCATCATTCTTTTTAAAAAACGGGCCCCCCCCCCCTTTTTTTTTTTTAAAAAGGGGGAGGATACCAAAAATGACACCCAGGAAGGGAATTACAGACAAACCCATAACACAAACCAACAAAAGCAAAAAAGAGGGAAAAACACAAAAAACCCCCCAAAATACCACCATCTTCATATATGAACTCAAAAAGATCAATATTGCCTCCTCTCCAGGACAAAGGCACCACCTTCAGAACACAAAACCTGAGATCTTCAAACCCATGCTTCAGCTAGATGCAGTGTTCAACAAGGGGTGCTGTAAGAATACGTCTTTTTATGTACCCCTCAAACACTGTATCCAGCTGCAGCATATTGATAGACTTGTCAAGAAGAACTGACTTATTTTTCAGTTTGACACATTGCACATGGAGGGTTTGAATCTTGAACAAGATGTATCAATTTTTCTATAGTTTGTTCTTCCCTCTAAGGAGATACCACCATTTTTCCTGTGTTTGTTTTGTTTTGGCTTTTGTTTATGGTCTTTGAGTTCTTATACGCAGAAGGGTTTTTTTCTCTTTGTGTGGGTTTGTCTAATTCCCGTCTTGGGATGTTTTTTGGGAAAATAAATGGTTGGTTTTATTTTTCTTCGTTTTTAACATTTTAAGGTTTGATCAATGGTTTGAGTTGGGGCAGCCTCCATCTCAGCAGTGCCAATAGTCTAGCTGTGTTTTGGAGGAAGGCAGGTTGAAAAGCAGCCTGCCCAATTGCGGTTCCTAGCATTTTTCCTGCTGGTTTGAAAGCGATTGAGTAAGTGTTCTAGTGATTCTTTGCAGCTTCTGATGTCAGCGGCATGCTAAGCCTTTGGCTTAGATTTTTAGTTTCATTTTTTAAATCACTAGGTGATGTATTTCAGAGTGCACTTAAGGCTGGCACTACTCCTGCAGGGTTTTCAAGTTTTGCAGCTCATTTTTCTGGTGACATGCTTACAATCAAGGGGTGGCTGGTGCTACCTTGAAATTGTGATGTACGCGCACAGAAAAGGCCGTTGGTTTTTAAAAGTTTGGAGCCTTATTTTATATTCTTATGGAGTAATCTTTTTGTTTTGCTGTATTCTCCTTCTTTATAGCTTTTAGGAGCAGAGGTGAGAGTTTTGGTAACCCTGTTTTTACCAGAAGAGCATTATTTTTATTATTGCCTCTTCATTTGATGTGCATTTTTGGGTAAGTTATTTGGTCAAAAACTTTATTGTGAGGTTTTCTTCTTCTTTTGGGAACCTTGTTAAAGTATTTTTATGTCAGGCTCTCTCATAGGAGGGTGTAGGCAAGTTCTGTTCTCCTCCCTAAAAGGGTGTTCGTGTCCTTTTCAGGAGGTGGGCTGCTCTTTTTGTTGTTTTTCATGTCTCTAAGTGATATTTATTTATTATAATGTCAGTTGGTTTATGGTTTATGCTTTTGTTTTATCCATGTTGCAGGTTGCATCTCATGCCTTTGCTTTCTTATAAATATGCCCCTGACACAAGCTGGATGATGAAACATGTTGGGTATTCACCGACTGATCACGATTTTTAGCACTCATGTATTTTTGTACTGGTGATTATGATTATGTGTATGTAATATTAACTTTGCTTTTAATTTTTTGAGACTAATATTCCTTTCTCTGGAGTGGAGGAGTAGCCTAGTGGTTAGAACACTGGCTTGGTAACCAAGCAACCAGGGTTCAATTCCCACTAGCACTCCTTGTGGCCTTGGGCAAGTCACTTAACTCTCCACTGCCTCGGAAGAAAGGTCTGGCAATCTACTTCCGGTGACACTGCCAAGAAAACCCAGGAGCTTCTGGGTGGTCAGGAGTCAGGACTGACTCAAAGGCACACATTGCATTTTTATTCCTTTCTCTGCTGCCGTTTATCACCACTTGTGTTTTTCTTTGATTGCGACTGTGATGGATTACACCTCTTCCTTTGGTTTAGTCAGAGTGATGGAACATGGAGAATCATGACTTTGATAGTTTTTCCAGGTTCTCGGGCTATTCAGGATATAAAGAAAAGAAAGAAAGAAAAGCTGAACTGCAGAGCCTCAAGGTAAAAGAGGCACACTGTCTTAATCTGGACAGAGGGCATACATATCCCCATTTATACTGGTGCGATATCTAGACTTTAGCAAGTAGAAAAAAAATCCAAGTTATCAATGTCCCTGTTTAATGTACATTTCCAAGTTTAAATTACAATGTAAACTGCTTTGACTGAAATGATAAAGCGGTATAAAAACCTGTTAAATAAAGAAAATAAGAAATGGAACTATTAACATTACCCAAGCATAAAAGTCCCATTTGAATAACATGGGACCTATGTAAAATCATTTTTATTATTTTCTTAGAAGATGAACATTGTGTCGGGCCTTCGAACAGGCCATTGCATAAACATTCAGAAATCACAACAGCAACCTTTGAAACAGAAAAGCAACAGCTATCCCAAAAGCAAGGGAAGGAGCTCGCAACTAATACAGAACACAACTATCCAAACCCCCTCCCCCCCTACGTGTCAGAAGATGGCAAGGAGCGCGCTCGGGACAGTTCTGCTTGTCCAACTCTCGACATGCCTAATGATTTAACAACCCCCCCCCTCCCTCCAACCCCCCCATCCCCTCCTCCCCCCCCCCACCTCCCCCCCAATTCCCACCCGCCTCCCCCTCCCCGTGGCCAGGGATAACCTCCAATCCTACCACCCATAACTCATCTCCCCAAATGTCTCCTCACAGCACCCCCTTCTCGAGGTAAAGTTCACCTGGAGACTATCAACCTTAGTCCTGCTCCACCCCGCTAGCAAAGTCCGGGGCATGAAGCAATGGCTCCCAAGTAAGTTGAAATCGTGACCAGGCTTTACCCCCTAAAAGCCGGGCCGTTCTACGTTCCATACGCAAGAGCTCTCCTAGCTGTCCCTCCCATTCCCTGAGAACTGGCCCCCCCTCTGACAGCCAGTGACGCAAAATGGACTGCTTAGCCACCAGGAAACTCTTCTCATAGAGCTGCCGGTGCGCCGCTGGCCCCTGGGTCCTCAGAGGCGTCACATGAAACAAGCACCATATAGGGTGAAGTTCTAACCTCCCCCCCCCCCAAACGGCCAATTTGGTCCCCACCGCCTCCCAGAACACTTGGATAACGGGGCAGGACCAAAATCGATGGAATAGAGTGCCCACCTCCCCCCTACAGAGACCACACACATCTGACTCCAACAGTCCCATCCTGCACGCTCCCACCTCAGAAATATAGGCTCGCCAGAGCAGCTTGTATTGCAGCTCCCGGTATCGCACTGCTTCCGAGAGCTCCCGCACCCGTCGAAAGGTTACCCCCACCAGATCCACCGTAAGATCTGCCAGACCGTCCTTCCTCCAACGCTCCACCAAAGAAAGCAACCCTGCCCCATTCCCCGCAGGAGCCAATTCCTCCATCAGCTTCCTAGTGGCAGTACTCTCCTGAAATTTCACCAACACAGACCAAAGACTGTGCTCTCGTGATAACAGCACAGCCCTCTCGGGCAGACTGAGCACATAGTGTCGTACTTGTAGATAATAATAAAACGCCTCGACAGTGTTTGAAATGACTCCAGCTGATCCGAGGTCTCCATGCGTAAATGGCTAACATATTCGATACCCGTCTGCGACCAGGCCTTGCCCACCCCACCCAGAGCACCCGGTAGAAATTGGCGATTACTCACTAGGGGAAGGCAGTCTGTAACACCCCAATGGAGCCCGCGAAGCCGACACAGAAACCTCCATGCCACACGTAGCGTGCGCAAATAGCTGAAGGCCCTCCAGGCCTGCGGCAGCATCACCCCCCCACAGTGCAGCAGGAACGTGCTATGCCAATTCTCAGAGAATTGATCTATAAGAGTAACTGGAATCCGCTCCGCATTCCCCACCACTAAATCGCTCAGACGCCTCACTACATAGCAAAGATTATAGGTTCTCAGGGAAGTCAGTCCAATTCCCCCCTCACTTACCGGGCGCATGAGCGTCTCCAGCGCAATGCGGGCCCTTCTGGACTTCCAGAGGAAACGACCGATCTGTTTGTATAGCTCCCGCAGATCACGGCGGTGAATCCATAGAGGCAAATTCCGCAGCAAATACAGCCAGCGGGGCCATTTGATCATTCTCACTAATGCCACCCGGCCCATTAAAGAAAGCGGAAGGTCCTTCCACCTCTGCAGTTTCGCCACTGTAGAGGTAAGGAGGGGCCGGACATTGACTGCATAAAGACTCTGCATACGTGCAGGGATTTGGACACCCAGGTATCGGATTTGACCCTCCGCCCACTGAAGCGGGAACGGACCTTGCCAGGCACAACGAGATCGCTCGTCCACATCCAAAACCAATCGATTTCGTCCAATTGATGCGGAGCCTGGAAAACCCGCCAAAATGCTCAATAACTCCCAGTGCCGCCGGCAAAAACAGCATCAGGCGGGTGAGACACAGCAAAATATCATCCACAAAAGCGCTCAGCTTAACACCGCCATTTCGCCAAGCGACTCCCTTAATCTGATTGGACTCAAGTAAGGAGAGCAGAAGCGGCTCCAACTGTAGCACGTATAACAGGGGGGAGAGAGGACATCCCTGTCTCGTGCCCCTCGCTAACGAAAAGGACGGCGATCGCACACCCCCGTCCTCAACTACCGCCAAGGGGGACTCATATAGCGCCTGAAGCCATTGCAGATATAGGCCCTGAAAGCCAAACCGCCGCAGAGCCGCAAACATATACCGCCAGGACACCCTATCAAATGCCTTCTCCGAGTCTAAACTAACAAGAATCAGTGGGTTCCGCGTCTGCGAAGTCTGCTCCATACCCAACAACACCCTACTGATGTTAACACAAGCCTCCCTGCCTTTAACAAAACCCGCCTGGTGAGATCCCACCAGTCCAGGAAGAAATAGTTGGAGCCGAGCTGCAAGCACGGACGCAAAGAGCTTCTGATCAACATTAATCAAGGAAATCGGCCTATAAGAAGCGGGATCTTCGGGATCCTTTCCCTGCTTTGGGAGGAGTATAATGCTGGCGGTATGCATATCTCTCGGGAAGGTGCCAAGCTCCGCTGCCTCCTCATATACGGCTGCAAGCGTGGGCACCACCTCCAGCTCTAGCATCTTATAAGCTTCATAAGAGTAGCCGTCTGGGCCAGGCGCCTTATGAGGGGAGCCCGCTTTGATCGCCCTTTGAATCTCTTCCCCCGTCATAGGGTGGTTCAACACTGCCTTTTGCTCTTCCGAGAGCGTCGGGAGCGAGACTCGCTCCAGGAATTCATCCATTAGAGACGTCTCGCCTTCCTCTGACATATAGAGCCTCTCATAGAAAGAGCGGAAGACGCGGACTATCTCCTCAGGTCGCGTGGAACGCTGCCCTACCTCATCTCGGATCACCGCCACTCCGCGGGGGCCTGCCTCTCCCTAACCAACCTTGCCAGCAGCTTCCCCGATCTATCAACATAGCGGAAGAATTGATGACGGTAGTATTGAGACTGAATCGCTCTCTCCTGTAACAAGTCATTCAGCCGCTTTTGGATCTCGATGTAGCCTTGGACTCGATCATGGTGCCGCAAGGCCAGGTCCTTGGCCCTGCGGAGCTCCCCTGTCAGTCGTAGCACCTCTTCATTGACCCTCTAGCGTTCCGCACCTACATAAGCTATGATATGCCCGCGAAGCACTGCCTTCTCAGCCTCCCAAAAGGAAGCCACCGAACTGGCCGTCCCCTCGTTGAATTCCACAAATTCGGTCCAGTGTTTGGTCACATAATCGCGGAATTCCGATCGTTTCCATAAGTGACTGGGGAAGAGCCATTTACCATGTCCCGCCCGCTCACTCCGCCAGACCATACTGACCATTGCATGATCAGATACAAGAATAGGCCCTATCTCCGCCTCAAGCACTTTCCCAAACCAGGGTTTCGATACCAGAATATAATCAATTCGCGACCACGTTTGATAAGCACGCGACAGATGTGTGTAGTCTGTGCTCCCTTGATGGAGTACCCTCCAGACATCAACCAGCTCCCCCAAATCACAGAGGTAGCCCACCCCCCTGGAATTCCAACCCCTCCCCGGTTGAGGGTGAGAGCAATCTAAAAGGGGGTCATGTGGGCAATTATAAATCGCCTGCAAGAATGACCGGGACCTTCGGGGACCCCAGAATCTTAGCCAAGATGGATTTGAAAAATTCATGATCATACGTATTAGGGGCATATACATTCCCAAGGAATAGTTCCTCGCCCCGAATCTTAACGTGGACGAAAAGATATCTGCCCCCGGGATCCTCTTCTATCGTTAGCACCTCACAGGGTAGATTCTTATGGATCAAAATGGCTACCCCCTTACGTCTCGTGTCGAAAGGAGCGGACAGGACCGTTCCCACCCAATCACGGTGCAGTTTGGCATGCTCAATGGCAGTTAAGTGCGTCTCCTGCAGGAGGGCCACCTGAGCCCTCCCTCTCTTTAAAGCTTGCAGAATTTTGGTGCGTTTTACCAGTGTTGTGATCCCCCCCCACATTCCAGGACACCAATCTCAGGTCATGGGGGGTGCTGCTGCAGTTCGACTCCCAAAGCCTGTAGATAAAACATGACACTTGTAGCGTAGGGCAGCCCAGCCTCCACCCCACAGCCATTCAAAACCAGCCCGAATTCTGGGGGGCCCCTCTCTGTATACTTGCCCGCCCCGTCGGGAGGCGCACTCCAGTGACAACTCCGCCATCCCTGGACCTCCCTAGCCCCCCCACCCCCCCTCCCCTCCCCACCCCTTCTGCCCCTACCCCTCCCCCCCGCTCCCTAGGTGTTCTGGTTCCCCATACCTTCTTAAAGCCTCTCTAATCATGGCCCTCAGTTCCCGAGACTGAGGCCTAGGTCAAAGCAATGCATCAGGGCGGCCACAGCCACAGCAACAGCAAAACCCCCCCCTCCCCCCAGCAACCAGTCGGCATCTCAACTTACGTACCATATTAAGCATTAAACAACTAAGGAAAGAAGGAAGAGACAAAAGACAATAAACATTCAGTCCAAACTGCTACAGATGTGAAAGGGAAGACCACGGGACTCTGCCAGGCCCCAACCGGCCAAGATATGGACCGGGTCTCACAGCTGGAATGTCGGGTCCAAGAGGCCAAGGGTTAAACCCAGCAGCCAGACCTCCGACGTATCCGCTCACGGTACAGGCAATTGCGCCACAAACTGTTTCGCCAAGCCCGCTTGCTCAAAAGTGTGGGTCTTCCCCTGAATGGTGACGCGCAGCGTGGCTGGGAATGCCAAGGTGAAGCAGGCCTTCCACTGGAACAGCTCGGCACATATAGGCGCAAACTCTCTCCTTTTTGCTGCCACCAGTGCAGAGTAATCTTGGAACATGAGTATTTTTCAATTGTCCAGCATCAGTGCAGGAGCTTTCCGGTAAGCTTGCAGAATCACGGACTTGTGCTGAAAATTGAGGACTCTCAAGATCACCGCTCTAGGCCGATCTGCCCCCTCTCGGCGTGGTCCCAAGCGGTGCGCTCACTCAATTTTGAAGCGGCCCCGCAGATCATCCAGCCCTAAGGCCTCAGGCAGCCAGGTCTCCAGAAAGGGTAATAATTCCCGGTCTGCTTTCTCCTCTCCGATGCCAATGAGCTGCAAGTTATTGCGCCTCGAGCGGTTTTCCAAGTCGTCCAATTTTAGTTGTATGTCTTGCAGGAGCTGTTTATGCTTAGCCAGTTCTCTCTCACGGCTACCCTCCTCCTCCTCTATGCTGGCGACCCGGTGCTCCAGCTCCTCGACCCATTTGCCGAAGTCTGCCAGGGATTCCTCCACACCGTCGAACTTTTTCAGTACGAGGTCAAATTTCGGGTCGAGCAGTTTTACTTCCTTCGCTAACTCCGCCGGGGCCGAATCAGTGCTGTCCCCGCCCAGCGAGGACGGCTGCTGCACCACCGACGCGGAAGGCCCGGCCTTAGAAAGTTTCTCCCGCTCTCTCTTTGGCGCGAGGGGCATTACAAATCCGCTCTATAGCCCACCATAGACGGTCTGCAATCCCGTAGACACTGATAGGGGCTGGAGGGGAATCTTAGAAGATTAAAGCATGTATTTTAGCAGATTATTAGCTGTGGCTGCCCCGGAGCGAGCGGGAAGCGTCCGCACTCACTCACGCATCACGTGACCTCCAATGGGACTTTTAAATGACACGCATTAATGGTAAATTAATGTGCATCTATGTTGGTGCAACTTAGTTACTAACTTCCTTAGAGGAACACGGTCACAAAATTGCCATGAAAAAGTAGTACTATTGCTAAGTGATTTCAATATACCAGATGCTGACTAGAACATCTGGCTGCTGTCTCACCTAGAAATAGGGGATCCTGGATTCTTTGGAGGAAGAACTGTTCAGCAACTAAACGCTGTATTTACAAAATGAGGAGAATGTGTCGTCGTAGTGGGCAATTATTTGGAATCAAGTGACCTTTGAATGGTATGGATCAGTATTTTAAATAATTTGTAGCCCACTGATACACCATCCTCAGCTAAGAGCATACATAATTCACATATAGGTAAATGTCAGCGACCGAGTCCTGTGCAGGGAACCTCTCCCAGCTCCTTCTAGAAACTTCTGGATTTGATCTACTGCAGATGTGCATGACTTTCTATCTCCTGGTGCTGTGCCTCTTCTGCAGAGTTTCGATGGCTACCTAATGACAGAATGCAGCTCCAAGGGGAAGAGGAGAGTAAATGAATGGCGTTCTTTTCTGGTTTTCCATCAGTATCTCCTTTGTTTTTATTGAACACCGCTGCATGCCTCTTGGTCTAGGCGGTATAAGTTTTAAATAAAGATAAAGACATTCTACCTTCCACAGACGACACCTGCTACAGGTGAGTAAAGCAGTAACAGGTGATCTCTGGGAACAGCAGGAATAAGTCTTCACATATGGGTATCGTCGGTACCGATGGAGCCTGCGCGGGAACGCTCCCCAGCGTCCTTAAAGAAAGCTTTTGGGAGCATCCCACAGTGCCTGCGCGCTGCCTTCCCGCCTTTCCCAACTGCCTCTCTCCAGTTCTAGTTTTAAAGCTGAGACAAAGAGAGAGAGAGAGGAAAGGAAGGATAGAGAGATAAAACTCCTAGGGGAGGTGGGCGGGTTGTGAAGACTTAATCCTGCTGTTCCCAGAGATCACCTGTCACAGGTAAATAACTGTGCTATCTCCAGGAACAAGCAGGAATGAGTCTTCACATATGGGGACTCCCCAGCTAGAGATGCCTGGGAGATCACCCAGATTGTGAGTCCCTGGGAAGGGCTCTACCTCTACCCATGAATCTCAGGCATCCAGATCAGGGATGGAGGGTAGGAGTTGATTAGGTATGGAACAAGTGTTTGAGAACAGCCTGACCAAACAAGGCATCCCGGCGGGAGTCCTTGTCCAAGCAGTAATGGGCTGTGCAGGTATGAACCGATGCCCAAGTGGCCGCTCGACAGATATGGTCAATGGACACAGAGTTTAGATGAGCCATAGAGGTGGCCATGGCCCTCACATTGTGAGCTGTGACATGGCCCTCCAGAGAAAGGTTCTTACTTTGGTAGGCGAAGGAAATACACTGAGCAATCCAATTGGACAGAGTTCTCTTAGAGACTGGAAGTCCTAAATGAGAAGGATCAAAAGCAACAAAAAGTTGAGAGGACTTTCTATGTTGCTGTGCCCCCTGTGTAAGTAGAAAGCAAGTGCTCTTTTACAATCCAGGGTATGAAGATTCCTCTCTGCACTTGATGCATGAGGTCCTGGAAAAAAGACAGGTAAATACACCTCCTGGTTCAGATGAAAAGGTGAGACCACTTTAGGCATAAAGTGTGGATTAGTTCTGAGGACTACCTTGTCATGATGGAACCTTGTATAAGGAGGATTAGCCACTAAAGCTTGCAGCTCACTGATACGGCGAGCTGAGGTGACTGCAATGAGAAAAATAACCTTCCAGGAAAGGAATTTTAAGGAGGTAGTGGCTAAGGGTTCAAAGTCCCAGGCCACTGGAGATGGTCTAATGGGAGGTTTAGTCAAAAGAAGGCCTCTCATGAATCTTGCTATAAGAGGATGAGAGGAAATAGGTTGTCCACTGAGAGGCTTAAGGGATGCTGCAATAGCACTCAAATGGACTCTGATTGAATTTGTTTTAAGGCCTGCATGGGATAAATGCAGCAAATAGTCTAGTAAAGAATGCAAAGGTATTGCAAGAGGGTTGAGACCCTTCTCTGCACACCAAATGGAAAACCTTTTCCATTTAAAAGCATATGAACATCTGGTGGAAGGCTTTCTGGAAGCATGAAGGATATCCTTCACTTGCTGAGAAAGTTGTAAATCTTGAAGGTCTAGGCCTTCAGCAACCAGGCCCTGAGATAAAGAGACTGAGGATTTGGGTGCCACAAAGTTCCCTCCTCCTGGGAGAGGAGATCTGGAGCAGACCACAGGTCTAGGGAGGGAGCTTGAGAGAGATGCAGAAGTAGAGGGTACCACACTTGGCGTGGCCAAAGTGGTGCTATGAGGATCATAGTCCCTTTGTCTCACTGAAGCTTGAACAGAGTCTTGGGGATTAGGGGAATAGGTGGAAAGGCATAAAGGAAGTCTTGCCCCCAATGAAGGAGGAAGGCATCCCTGGCCTGAACTCCCTGACATGGAATCCTGGAACAGAACCGGGGAAGTTTGGCATTCCACAGACTTGCAAACAGGTCTATGTCTGGGGTACCCCAAATCCGAAAAATTCTGGCTATCTGGTCCCCATGGAGGGACCATTCGTGCGGAAGCAGAACTCGACTGAGTCTGTCTGCCCAAGAGTTTTGAACTCCTGGAAGATATACTGCCATGAGATGGATTTGATGCTCTCTGGCGAAGGCCCACAATCTCAGAGCTTCGTTGCAAAGCGACAGAGAGCCAGTTCTCCCCTGCTTGTTCACGTAGAACATAGCTACCTGGTTGTCCGTGTGGATGAGGACTGTCTTGTAGCTGAGCAGGGTGTGGAAGACAGAGCCAGAAAGATTGCTCTGAGCTCTAAGAGGTTGATATGAAGATATGTCTCCTGTGGAGACCAGAGGCCCTGGGTCGAGAGATCTTGTAGAGGAGCCCCCCAACCCTTTGGAGAGGCATCTGTTGTAAGGGTTGCTTGTGGTAACACCTGTTGAAAGGGGGACCCCAGCAACAGATTCTGAGTGGACTTCCACCAGTGGAGGGACGAAAATAGGCGACTGGAGGTTGCTATTTTGTCTGACAGGCAACCTGATGCCTGGGTCCATTGGGTGGATAGGGTCCACTGAGCTGCTCTCATGTGAAGGCGAGCATAGGGAACCACATGCACCGTGGATGCCATGTGGCCTAAAAGTTGCAACATCTCTCGAGCAGTTAAATGGAATTTTAACTGAATCTGGGAGGCTAACTGCACCAAGCGTAGGCAACGGGCCTGGGGAAGATAGGCCCTTGCAGTTGTGCCCCTATGAACTCTAGAGACTGAGTAGGGGTAAGATGGGATTTTGGAATGTTGATTACCAGTCCCAGATACTGAAGAACACGTATTGTGCAGGCTAGAGAAGTCCCATCAGCCCCCGCGGGCTTAAACAGAGCAGCGAGGGAAAAACTCTTCCCTCGCGCTCTGAAAGCCGGTGCGTGTGACTGGAGGGAGGCAGCTGAGAGAGGTGATACCGGGGAGGGCAGGCTCTGCTGGGCAGGGGGGGCCCCGCGGCGCACTCGATTCTGCCGCGGCGGCCCCGGCCCCGGCAGAGGCAGCGACAGCTTGTTTTGTAAAAAAATTTCGCTGGGCTGGGGGGGGGGGGGGTAGGAGTGGTAATGGCTGTGGGCGGTTGGGGGGTTAGGACTGGTGATGGGGGGGGGGGGGGTTAGGAGTGGTAATGGCTGTGGGCTGTTGGGGGGGTTAGGACTGGTGATGGGCTGGGGGGGTTAGGAGTGGTAATGGCTGTGGGCTGTTGGGGGGGTTAGGACTGGTGATGGGCTGGGGGGGTTAGGAGTGGTAATGGCTGTGGGCTGGGGGGGGTTAGGAGTGGTAATGGGCTGGGGTGGGGTGGGCTGGGGGGGTAGGAGAGGTAATGGCTGTGGGCTGTTGGGGGGGTTAGGACTGGTAATGGCTGTGGGCTGTTGGGGGGGGTTAGGACTGGTGATGGGCTGGGGGGGTTAGGAGTGGTAATGGCTGTGGGCTGTTGGGGGGGTTAGGACTGGTAATGGGCTATGGGGGGGTTAGGAGTGGTGATGGGCTATGGGGGGGCTATGGGCTATGGGGGAGCTAAGTCTATATGGGCTGATGGGATTAGGACTGGGTTGATGGGGGCTTAGGACTGGTAATGGGCTATGGGGGGGGCTTAAACTAAAAATTGGGTGATGGGGGATTAGGACTGGAAATGGGCTGGTGGGATTAGGACTGGAAATGGGCTGGTGGGATTAGGACTGGGAGTGGGCTATGGGGGGCTAGGACTGGTAATGGGTTGGGGGGTTTGCTAGGACTGGAAATGGGCTGGGGGATTAAGACTGGAGTGGGCTGATGGAGTTAGGACTGGTAATGGGCTGTGGGCTGTTGGGGGGGTTAGGACTGGTAATGGGCTATGGGGGGCTAGGACAGGAAATGGGCTGATGGGAAGGGGTTAGGACTTGAGGTGGGCTGATGGGGTTAGGACTGGTAATGGACTGTGGGCTGATTGGGGGTTAGGACTGGTAATGGGCTATGGGGGGGTTAAGACTGGTAATGGGCTGTTGGCTGATGGGGGCTGTCTGGTAATGGGCTATGGGGGGTTAGGACTGATAATGGACTATGGGGGGGGCTAGGACAAGAAATGGGCTGATGGGGCGGGGTTAGGACTTGAGGTGGGCTGATGGGGTTAGGACTGGTAATGGACTGTGGGCTGATGGGGGGGGGGGGGTTAGGACTGGCAATGGGCTATGGGGGGCTGACTGGAAATGGGTTGATGGGGGTTAGGACTGGAAGTGGGCTGATGGGGGGTTAGGACTGGAAGTGGGCTGATGGGGGGTTAGGACTGGTAATGGGTTATAGGGGGGGCTTAAACTGAAAATGGGGTGATGGGGGGCTAGGACTGGTATTGGGTTGATGGGGGGGGCTAGGACTGGTATTGGGTTGATGGGGGGGGCTAGGACTGGAAATGGGCTGATGGGGGGCTAGGACTGGAAATGGGCTGATGCAGGGACTAGAAGGGAATGGATGCTGGGTGAGGCTGGAACTAGAAGGGAGCTGGTGTTGGGGGAGGATTAGAATGGGATGGGGCTGGGAGAGTAAAATGGAGAGGGGAAAAATATTTTGTGTGGGAGGGATAAAAAATCTACAATTGGCCGGGTATTGGGAGAGTAAGTGGGGATTGAGGATGGAGGGGTAAATTTTGAGTAGATGAAATAGGAATGAGGAAAGAGCAAAAGGAGAAAGATTAGTATGTTAAAGCAGATGTAGAGAGAGAATGGAAAAAAAAAACAAGAAGGCAGAAGAAAGGACAAATGGACAGCAGATGGAGAGTTAGCAGAAGACACGAAGAAGAAACCAGAAGAAAGTGGCTGGAACAATTGCAACTGAAAAAAAATGCACAAAAGGTAGAAAAATATCTCTTTATTTTGAATTTATTAACTGGAATATGTCAGCTCTGGGAAATGTGCATCATTAATTTTTGCGCTTTGTTTAGTACAAGAGGAAATTAATTTATAGTTTTATTTCTACAGTGTTGTTGTATATTCCAAGTTTGGCTTTTGGGGTTCCCAGTTTAATTATTGTCTTCCTGTTTCTAAATTGTGATTCCTTGTTTGGTGATGGTCTGTTCTGCATGTGTAACTGAGCTGAGGTATTCTGTTTATATAATTCCTATTTGACATTGCCACTTGTTCTTTCCCCAGTAGGTCATGTATTGTTGTTCTCTGAAATGTATTGGTTTAATATTTGCAGTGTTGCCTTTTGATAGTTAGGGTATGGTGCTTTGTGAGTCCTGGTAGTGCTGTTAGGATATGGCGGGTTTGCTATGGGTTCTAAATGGGCAGTGTTTGTAGTAGTTCCTAATGTGCCTGGCGGTTGGTACTGGATTATAGTAATGTAGAAACCTTTTAGTCTTTCTTTATCCATATACTCATTAAGAGGCATGTTTACTAAAAGTTAGTGTATGGCAGAGCTACTCAATTCCAGTCCTGGTGGTCCACAATCCTGCAGGTTTTCAGGATATCCCTAATAAATATGCATGAGATATATATGCATTGGAGATATCCTGCCAACCTGACTGGTTTGTGGCCCTCCAGGGCTGGATTTGGAGACCCCTGCCTTACATCTCTGTCATTTACGATTGTGAGTGGGCAAGGTGCAGATGTCCAAGACATCAAAAAAGTTAGATAGCATTTGTCACATTCCTCCTCGCTTCTCACCACCACCAAAATATTATCTATTAGACAACTTTTTGGTGGTGGTGAGAATCGAGGAGGAATGTGACACATTCTATCTACCCTTTTGATGTCTAGGATATCTGTACCTTGTTCACTCACAATCTTAAATGACAGAGATGTAAGGCAGGGGTCTCCAAATCCAGCCCTGGAGGGCCACAAACCAGTCAGGTTGGCAGGATATCTCCAATGCATATATATCTCATGCATATTTATTAGGGATATCCCGAAAACCTGCAGGATTGTGGACCACCAGGACTGGAATTGAGTAGCTCTGGTGTATGGTAACATTATGCAAATATGTATGCAAATGAGACACCTTATGCAAATGAGGCCCCGCACCGAGTCTCCGCACATGGCCCCGCACCCCCCTTGGGCCGCCCCTGCAAGGAGGAACACGATACATGGTGTCCAACCTTCTGGAATGAGGGGAGGTGGAAAGAGGAGTCTCCCATATACCCAACATGTGTTCATAAAGAATCTCATGTATTGGTAAGGTGGCTGCCTCTTTAGGAGCCTTAGGATATTGTAGGATATCTAATTTTTTGGCTCTAGGTTCAGTCTCAGAGGTCACTGAGAGATGGACAGGTCTTTGGCCACCTCCCTAATAAAGTCCTGAAAAGACAAGTCTTCAGGAGGAGACATTCTCCTTTTTGGAGAAGAGGGTTCCTGAGGAAGGATCCCCGATGCTTCAATTGAGGCCTCTGAAGAGTCAGAGTCTTCAGAAGAATCGAAGTATCGACTGTCTGGATGCTCTCGTAGAGCCCGATACGCGTACCGGGAGGTATCGACATCGGGAGTAATCGGTACCGGGCCCGGTACTGATAGGCATCACTGGATAGCGTACCGCTGCTGTCGATGCTGATGTTAATGCAAGCAGTACTGGTATCGGAACCAGAACCGGATCCTGTACCGGAATCGGTAGGGCACCGACAACTGGGTTTGTTGCGGTACCGTAGGCGTTGCAGCTTGAATGAATGCCGTAATGGCACGCTGCATGGTCAGAATATTCTGATCCATCGACGCCACCAATGTCTAGATATCGGTACCGGTAGAAACTGCCGGTACCCCAGAACATTGTAACAGGTGATCGGTCGAGGCCGAGCCATCGATGTCAACCTGTGACCCCATAGGTAGTGCTTTGGAAGCCGGAGCCTCCCGCCGGGGTAACTTTGCCGGTGTGGTATCCTCAAGAGTAAGCCCGGGGGCATCTCGATACTTAGAGGGAGATGAACTCTTTGAGGACCGGCCAGATTTAAGTTTAGTTACCTGAGATCCATGGGATGAAGAAGCAGCCCTGGAAGACGTCGATGCCACGGAAGCTGCATCGGAGGGAAACAGGGTACTGAGCTTGGCTGCCCGATTCTGTAACCCTTTTGGACATCATAGAACAGGACTCACAATCCGCAATGGAGTGGTCAGGACCTAAACATTTTAGACACCAGTCATGGGTGTCGGTGACAGAAATAGTGCTACTGCACTTTGTGCATTTTTTAAACCCGGAGGCGGATTTTTCCATGAGGGAAAAATATCTCTGTAGGCCTAGAAGAAATATCTCTGTAGAAGAAAAATGCACTGAAAAAGTAGAAGGTTTTGTGTTTTTTTTAAAAGAAAGAAAAGGAACCGGTAGTACCGGTGCGGAATCGAGAAGGCAGACACGCGACTAAAGAAAAAGAAAAGAAAAGAAGAAATTCTTCAGCGGTGACAGGAAACACGACCTGCTGGCTCCGTGGAAAAGAAGAACTGGAGAGAGGCAGTTGGGAAAGGCGGGAAGGCAGCGCGCAGGCGCTGTGGGATGCTCCCAAAAGCTTTAAGGATGCTGGGGAGCGTTCCCGCGCAGGCTCCATCGGTACCGACGATACCCATATGTGAAGACTCATTCCTGCTTGTTCCTGGAGATCCTAGTTTTCTCTGGTCAAATAGGATAAATACTCACATATGGGACTCCCTAGCTACAAGCCACCTTGCATTACTTATCTTACTCCTTTTATTTGCAAAAAGTGGACACAGAAAATAGCTAGTCTGTCTTTTTGGCAAAAGGCCTTTTCAGTAACTAGAAAGCTTGCAATTTCTCACAGTCCACATGCAATTTAACAACTTTGAATAATATGCCATCTGCAAAGTTAACGACTTAGCTTGTTCCCATTCCTAGATCATTTATAAAAAAGCATACCAGTTCCAGTACAGATCAGTGGAGTACTTCACTCATCTTCCTAAATTTAGAAAAACTGCCTATTTAATTCTATTGTTCTCTTAACCAGTTCCTTATCCACAATAGCAGGAAATATAGAGACAAGCCAAATGTTAAAAACAAGGATGAATGCTCAGGCAATAATTATGCAAACCAAAACAGACCAAGGTGTGAATTCAGCCATTCCAGCATCTGCTATTGGTCTACATTTTAAAGGGCCAGGGCACAGCATTGATGATTTTATGGTTAGAGTCCTGAGAGAAAAGGAGGATTCAAGTCTATCAAGGACTATAAAACTTGAAATCAAGATAAAATGCTTTGAAACAGACCAGACAGGACTCAATAAGGACACTGATTTCCTGTCACATTATAAACTGTAAATAATTTCAGCTTAATCACCAACAGGACTCACATATATGTATCTTCTGCCACATTATAAACTAACACAACTTGGTCACACTCTGATCAACCATGCATCCCTTCCCCCTCCCCTATCCATCCATGTAACACTGTATAGATTCCTGTATAGTTGTGGTCATTATTGGCACCCTTGCAGTTCAACTCCATAATGTCCAAAATCTCAAAAAAAAAAAAAAAAGTGGCCAGTGAAATGGCTTCGGACTATATATGCACACATTTGACACAAGAATCAAATAAAACAAGACCAGTTTAAAAAAAGAAAAGAAAAGGAAATAGTATAAGAACTGGGACATTGCCAGAACACGATTACTGGCACTCTTATAAACAATTCAAATCAGTTTGAACAGAACAGCCACATCCCTACTATAGTAAAATTAGACACTTGTGATCAACTGTCAGTACTCGCAGGACTTGAAGCAAACAATGAAAGAGTAGTTACTCACCTGTAACAGGTGTTTCTCCAGGAGCAGCAGGAATCAGTCCTCACATATGGGTGACATCGACGTCGATGGAGCCCTTGCGGAGCATTTCCCCAGCTTTCCAT
This sequence comes from Ichthyophis bannanicus, assembly GCA_033557465.1. Lineage (NCBI taxonomy): Eukaryota > Metazoa > Chordata > Amphibia > Gymnophiona > Ichthyophiidae > Ichthyophis > Ichthyophis bannanicus. The sequence continues at coordinate 334,629,560 of CM066035.1, forward strand.
GAAAGCCTTTGGGAATGCAGGCAGGCATGCGCGGTTCCCTTCCCGCCTAAAGGTGCCATCTTGCTCAGTCAAATGACATAACTAAAAACAGCACACAAAAAGGTAAAAATAAACTATGTACAACTGCAACTCCCAGGGGAGGAGGGAGGGTTGTGAGGACTGATTCCTGCTGCTCCTGGAGAACACCTGTAACAGGTGAGTAACTACTCTTTCTCCAGGACCAAGCAGGAAGTCAGTCCTCACATATGGGTGACTCCTTAGCTCTGGGCTACCAGGAACCCAGGCTGAACAAGAGAACTCCCTCTAGTCCCAGCATCAAAGAAAGGCTTTTCACTGAAAGAACCTCCACCGGTAGCCCAATGGAGGGCTGGAGTTGCCTAAACCTCAAAGAGATTCCGGAGTATTGCCTGGCCAAAAGCAATGTCCCTACGGGACTCCCTTTCCAGACAGTAATGGGCCGCAAAAGTCTGGCTTGAGGACCAAGTTGCAGCCCTGCAGATTTCTACCAATGGTACAGAGCGGAGATGAGCCACTGAGGCAGCCATTGCCCTGACACGATGGGCCGTGACCCGACCCTGCAAAGGAAGGTCAGCCGCCCTGTAAGCCCAGGTGATACAGTCAGCCACCCAGGTGGACAAGGTACGCTTGGACACAGCTAAACCCAAATTATTAGAGTCAAAAGATATGAAGAGCTGCGTAGCCCTTCGATGTCCCTGCGTACGGTCAAGGTAGAAGGAAAGAGCCCTCCTACAGTCCAGGGTATGCAGGACTGCTTCAGCCTGGCTTGCATGAGGCCTAGGGAAGAATGTTGGAAGAACCACCTCCTGGTTAAGGTGGAAGGAGGAGACAACCTTTGGGAGGAACTTTGGATGAGTCCTAAGGACTACTCTGTTCCTATAGAAGCGGGTATAAGGCCTGTCACAAACTAGGGCCTGAAGCTCACTCACCTGCCTGGCCGAGGTCAAAGCTACCAAGAAGAGTGTCTTCCAGGACAGGAAGCTTAGAGGAAAAGTAGCCATCAGTTCAAAAGGTGGGCGAGTCAGTTGCTGCAAGACCACATTCAACTCCCACTCAGGGGCAGGACGACGGATTGGAGGCTTGAGCAAGAGCAAGCCTCTGAGAAACCGGGACACCAAGGGGTGAACCGACAGAGAATGTTCTTCCACCAGTGAGTGGTGAGCTGCTAGAGCTGAGAGGTGGACTCGAACAGAATTGGACTTAAGCCCCTGATTGGATAAGTGCAATAGGTACTGAAGTACTACTGGTACAGTACAGGAGAAGGGATCTTCTGTACGAAGCGGACACCAGACAGAAAACCTTTTCCATTTTAGGGCATAGGTTTTCCTAGTGGACTGCTTTCTGGAGGCTAGGACAACCTCCTCGACTTCCTGAGGTAGGCCCCAGGGAGCCAAAACTACCCTTGCAGCCTCCATGCCATCAAATTGAGAGTTTTGAGATTTGGGTGCAGAAGGGAACCCTGATCCTGAGAGAGAAGGTCGGGTTGCAACCCCAGAGGCAGTGGGGGATCCACCGCCAACTGAAGCAGAAGTGGAAACCAAGGCTGTCTCGGCCATCTGGGAGCCACCAGCAGGACCAAGGCCTTGTCCTGAAGAATTTTGAACAGGGTTCGGGCCACCAGGGGCGTGAGAGGAAATGCATACAGGAGGCCCTATGACCAGGAAATCAGAAAAGCATCTGGCGCCAGCCGCAGAGGATGCGGTTGCCTGGAACAGAACCGTGTTAGTTGTTCGATGGGCTGGCAAACAGATCTATGGTTGGAAGTCCCCATTTCAGGAAGATCTTCTGAACCACTAAGGGATGGAAATTTTGAGTTTATTAAACAAGCAACAAAATACATACAAAACGCAGAAACAAGCACCCCAACCAAGTCCCACACCCCCCCAAAACCCCCACCCCCCGACATAGCACAAAACAAATATCACAACCCCCCCGTGACCCACCTCCCCAAACCCACCACCAAACCCAGCAATCAACACACGTGCCCTCCTCCCAACAACAACCCCCAAAAGGTCCTCATCAATGTCCATGTCCCCTCCCCCCCTCAGTCCAATGTCCATGCCCGACCCCTCCTCCCCCTACCAGACCACCCCAGCAGAGCCCACACATTGCATCTTGCAGTCCCTGAACCCCTGCCCCGCACAACACCCCCACCAATCCAAATGTCCAACTGTCCAGTCTGTCTGACTCTCAGACTCCCCCGCCCCACCCCGCCAGGAAAAAAACCCCCTATCCCTATCCCTCCCCTTCAGACCCATCCCATCCAGACAAACACTTCAAAGACAAACCTCCCCACCCCCTCCCCCCAAACCAAATGAAAACATGAGGGCCCCCTTAGCCCATCCCCAACACAATCCCATCAAAACAAATCATAAGTAATCATACAAATCAAATCAAATAGCGAAATACAAAGGAAATACAGAACCCTTGTACTGCCCTGCCCTTCAGACAACGGAGCGGGATGCCCAGAAAACAAAAAGAACAGACAAACACGGAAAACAAAAATATTGGGATGGCCACCCTCTAAGAAGAAAGGGAAAGCGGACAACCGGTCAAAAACCCCCTTATGGAGCCCCAGCTCACCCCCCCCCCTCCCCTCCCTTTGGGAGGAAAACATCCCAAAATCATAAAGAGAAAGAAACCCCAGGGAAGGGAAAACTAACCCCTCCGATCACACCCCTCCCCCCAGGGAACAACAAACCAAAACAAAAACCTCACAGTCCTACAGGGACGAAAACCCCAGGGAACCCCTCCCCCTCACGGGGGGCGAAGGGTGAGGTGACGCCACAGACGCTCCCAACGATGAGCCTCCACCACCCTCCTTTCACGTTGCGCCATGCTGGACACTTCCTCCAGAATGTCCCGCACCACCTCGTCGAGGGGCAGGACCAACCCCCGGGTCGAGACATGACAGCGCGCTTGCCACAGGTGGTAGCGCACTACAGCCGTGACTAGGTAGAGGGTCCCGGAGTCCTGCCTTAGAGGAAAGGACCAGGCCCCGTACACCCACTCCGCATACGTGAGGAGGGAAAGGTCGCGCAGGTGAAGAGCAGCGGACACCAACCGGCAGGCCTCCACGTTGAAGGGGCACTGCCGGAGGAAATGGTCCATGGTCTCCGCTTGCCCCTCACACCCGGCCCTCGGACAGACCCGCTCGGCCTGTGACCTGTACTTGAGGTTGTCCCTCACGTACAAACGCCCGTGGAAAGACAACCAGGCTACATCCCGAACCTTCTTCGGTAGCCGAGGGGAGTTCAACAGCCGAAGGCCCCGCTGCATCACATCCGCCGGACAGTCCCGCAGGGCCCACCGTGGTTGATAGTGAGAGGTGAGAACCATCCGGTATAAGCCTTTCCGCCCCAAGGACTGGGCGAGCGGGTCGGTCACCCCCCACCGCCGAATGAGCCCCACCATCACGAATACGTACGATGGGGCCTGTTCCCCTCTCCGGCGCACACGTGGGACCGAGGACGCCCCCTCCCACTGCTCCCAGAAGCGGGAGAACCATTCCCGATAGGAGGCCACCCACCAGACCCCACCCCCTTCCCGCATCCTACCCAAGTGGAACGCCATAGACAAGACTGACAGGAAGACAAGGGGGTGCAACATACCCAAACCGCCCTCTGCCCGATCCAGGCAAACGATGTTGCGCTGGACGGGGTTCAAGCGGTTACCCCACAGAAAACAGAAAAAGACAGCACAGACAGACGCCTGACGGGACAACGGAAGGACGAAGACCGTGGCCACGTGCAGAAAGAGAGGAAGCAGAAACGTCCCGAGGAGTTTGATCTTCTCCTCGTACGTACACCTCCACCCCCTCCACCGCAGCACCCGACACCGTGCAGTCTCGAGACAACGGTCCCAATTGGACTCCGCACAGTCCTCCGACCCGAAGACGAGGCCCAAAACGCGGACCTCCCCCACGGGAGGAGGAAAGGGGGCACAGGAAGGCGGGGAGGCCTCCGAGGAGCCCAACCACAGCGTCTGGCACTTGCTGTGGTTTACAACAGAATGGGCTACCTCCGAGTACTCCTCCACGGCCTCTCGCAGGGCCTCTACCCCATCAGTGCCGTCCACGTAAACTGAGATGTCGTCAGCGTAAGCAACGACGGACACCGGGGGCGCACCGGGCGCCTCCAGGCCCCGCAACCCACCTGAGGACAATCTCCGGAGGAAGGGGTCGAGGGAGAAAACATACAGCAGGGGGCTCAAAGGGCACCCCTGCCGCACCCCCGAGGCGACACCAAACGGCCGTCCGAGCCACCCGTTAATAAACGGGAAGCTCACCCCCCCTCGGTACAGCGCCTGCACGACGAAGAGGAAACCTGCAGGGAGGCCGAAGTGCTGGAGCACCACCCACAGGTACCGGTGACTGACTCGATCAAAGGCCTTGGACTGATCCAAGGAGACCAACCAGTGGTCCCGTTGGAGCGACCGGCCTCTTTCCACCATCTCCCGGACTGTGGCGACAGCGTCCAGAACCCCTCTCCCCCGAACGGAACAATACTGGGAAGGGGACAGCAAATCGCCCGACACCTCCACCAGTCGGTTGGCCAAACACTTGGCCAGGATCTTCCGGTCCGCGTTCAGAAGAGAGAGCGGCCGCCAGAAGTCCAAGGAGCTATCGTCCTTCCCCTTGGAGAGCAGCAGCAGGACAGACTCACGAAATGACCGCGGGAGATACCCCGTATCCATGATCTCCTGAAACAGGGAGGTCAGGAAGGGGGCCAGCTGGGCAATGAAGGTGCGATAGAACTCCACAGGGAGCCCATCGCGCCCAGGCACCTTCCCCAACGGCATAGCACGAATCGCCCTCTCCACCTCCACCTGCTGAATCGGTGCAGCGAGTGCATCAACCTGTGCCTGGACCACAGCCGAATACACCGGGGGAAGGCCCAGGTACGTTCGGATATGGGTGAGGTCCACGGGGCGATCCCCAAACAGGTCCGAGAAGTATTCCCCCACCATCCGCAAAAGGTCCTCCTGGGAGGTATGAATGGTACCGTCCTCGCCCCGCAGGGCCATGACCTCCCGACGCTGAACCCTCTCCCTGCAAGTCCGGAAAGGGTCTGGAGTGGCGCCCCCACCGGCCGCCCCCTCGAAGCATAGGGAGGCATGGCGATCGTAAAGCAGGCCACGGAGCTGGACGCGCACCTCTTCAACCTCCTCCCGCGCTGCCCCTCGGGATACCAAACGATCCAGCGACCTCCGGAGGACAGTGTAAGTGAGGTAGCGGGATCGAGCCATGGAGGTACCCCGGGAACGGAAGAGTTGTCGGGCACACGTCTTCACCTCATCCCACCAGGCGCCACGGGAAGGAAAAACACTCAGCAGGGTCTCCTGGTCTGCGAGAAAGGCCAAGAACTCCTGGACCACCTCTGATGTTGCCAACAACTGCACATTCAGTCGCCACAGGCCAGGACCCCTGCTAAGCTCCTCATGGTTGGCCAGGAAGGACACAGAGAGGACGCGGTGGTCCGAAAAGTCAACCGCCTGCAACTGCGGAGGGGAACACTCCACCCGGGCACTCACATATATCCGATCGATACGACTCCTGCAGGTCCCATGGTAGTAGGTGAACCCGGCGACCGTGGAAAGGCCCGGTGGAAAACATCCACCAGGTCAGCCGTCCGGGTCATCTCGGCCAAAAAGAGGCCCTCGTAACTAGGTGGGCAACGCTCCCCCCCTCGGTCCTGCAAAAAGGTGGTGGTGTTGAAATCCCCGGCAAGGACCACCAAACGGGAGGTGTGTAAGTAGGGGCGGATAACCCCGAAAAGGGTCTTCCGCGCCAACTTAGACTGGGGGCCGTAGACCACCACGAAACGAAACCGATGAGGCCCGCAGTAGCCGTCTAAGAGCAAACACCGGCCCTGCTCCAGTTCCCACACGTACTGCACCTGAAATCGGTTAGACGTGAACAAAACCGCCACTCCTGCGTAGGGCTGTGCCGCAAGGGACCAGTACGAAGGGCCCCACCTCCACTCTCGCTTCGCCTGATGAAGGCTAGCGAGCGAGGTGAGCCTGGTCTCCTGCAAAAGATGACATCCAGCCCACTCGTAGAAAGAAAATCATAGGCCATAGCCCGCGCCTGGTCTGAGAAAATGCTGGCCACGTTGATGGTGGCGCACGAGAACGCAGGAGTGCACGCCATGCCTATTTCGAGTGCAGTGACCCTTTCCTCCTCTTCTCACCAACCCCGGGATCCCCAGAATCCCGCTTGCAGGACAGGCCTGCGAGCTCAAACAACTCCTCCTGGTCCACATCGACCACCTCGAGGATCTCCTCCTCCTCCCGCTCGACCCTGTCACCCCAGGAGGTGCTGGCGCCCCCGGGACCACCAGGCAAAGCTGTCGCGAGGGCAGGCCCAGCCCCTACCGGAGGAGGAGGTACAAACGGGTCAGGGGTCGGAGGAATGACCTCCTCCGTGGGGTCCACCACCTGTGCAGCCCCCCCCTCCCCGGACAAAGACTGAGACAATACGACAGTGCCCACCCCCGCGGGGGGGAGGCCAGGGCGGCCGGGTCAGCAGGGGGCTCCTGCGAAGGCCCCGAACCCAACTGCGGGGGTACAAGGCCATCCTCCCTCACCCGTCGGGCGCCAGTATCCCCCTTGATTGGAGGACCCTGACTGCGGCGCGCCTTCTGCACCTTTGAAGGTCGCCGCTGAGGAAGAGGGGCCGCCCCCGCCGCCAACCGCTCCGAGCGCCGCACAGGAAGCCCTGCCTCCACAGGCATGCCCTCATCCACCTCAGCCGCATCAGTAGCCAAGAAGACGAAACGGTTAACGTCCAACACGGGCTCTACTTCCAACAATGGGGAGGTCTCCCGCTTCTTCCTCTTGGACTTGCCACCCTTGGAAGGGACCGTGGTCCATTCCTGAGGTGGCACCACCCGCGACCCACTATCCTGTCGTGACACATCAACCTCCACCACATCAACCCTCTCCTCCCTCCTACCCATATCCCCTCCCCCTGGTGGCTCCCTCGGTTCAATGGACTCCTCCACCCCAGGGCCCCCGGGCTCCTCCTGAGGGAGAGGGGCCTCTACAGCCTCCTCCCGCACAGGAGCCCGAGGTGGAGTGAGTGACGGCAACCCCCCCCGGTCCATTGTGTGACGCGGAGGGGCAGCGGGCAAAGGGGTGGCCCAACTCCCCGCAAAGGTTACACCGAATTAGCAAACACCCGGCCGAAGCGTGACCCCGTCCACCACAACGGGTGCAGACCTGCTCGGGACAGTTCATGCTCAAATGGCGGAATGAGCCACAGCGGTGACACTCGCGGGGTTGCCCGGGGTAATAGCACAAGATGCGATCCCGACCGAGAAAAACCGGCCGAGGGCACGTGCTGCACCACGTGGCCCACCGCACGCAACCGGATCCTACCCTTCCACGACCCGTCCCACACACCGAGGGGCCCCGCGCCCTTAACCCGGGGTGCGAGGAGCAACGCATGGCGCGACAACCAAAACTGGATGTCCTGCCCTGGGAGCGACTCATTCCTGGATAGGATGGTCACAGGTACCGTCCCCTGGCGAGAGATAGGCACAACACGAAAGTCAGCCCACCCTCCCTGCCCCCTCTGCTGCTGGTATCGGTCCCAGAAAATCTCCAGCCCCCGTCTCAGCATGAAACTAACATCATATTCAATGGTGTTGTTCATGTGGATAAAGGCGTAGAGATCTACTGGGAGAAACCCCAGCCCAAGGACCATCCTCAAGACCTGTTCCCTGGCTGGAGGGGACCCCTCCCCAGCCCATCGGATCTGCGCCACGTTGCGCCGTCGGACCTCACCCCCTACTCCCCTTTGAAACCCTCCCCCTCCCCCTCCTCCTTCCCCTCCTACGGGACCATTCCCCTGCATACCTCCCCTCCCCCCACCCTCCCCCGACGTCCCCGGAGTGGTGCCCGACCCCTTCAGAGCCTCCGCAAAGGTACGGAGGGGGGGAGCCGACCCCCCAGCCTCCATCCCCCGCCCTTCTGGACGTTCTCCTCCTTCCACCTGCGGGGGAACCTGTTGCCGGACCACAGGATCCGTGATCTCCTCACTTGGAGCAACCTGAGGACTGGGTAGGGTCAGCTCCGCAAATACAGAGTCCGGGATGCTCTCCCTTCCGGATCCCTGGGTACCACCCAGAACCCCTGGATCATCCCCCGTCGCCACCCGCCTGATGTTGAAATGCAGCAAAGGCCCCAGAAGGGCCCGTCGGGGTCTCCAAAGCCAATTTTAAAGCGGCACAAACCTGGTTCTCGTTAATACCCAGGGAACCGGGAAACCCCCCCAAACCTCCATCCTGCTTCTCCGACCCAGCAGAAGGCTCCTGGGTCTCGGCCACCACTACCGGGGACAAACCCCGCTCCCCTTCAATCCCGGAAGCCAGGGGAACCATCCTCTCCCTCACTCCCCCTTCTAACATCCCCTTCCTTCCATCCTGAGCAACCTCCCCCTCCTGCCCCACAACGAAACCTGTCGTCCGCTCCCCCTTTCCCTCCGCCATACTCTCCACCAACCCACCGTCCTCCACTCCCTGCATGGCCACCGCCAACAAGGCAGGACCATCTCGGGACAGCGGGGCAGATCCCTGCATAGCAAAACCCCCTAAACAGCCACCCCCCTGCCCCTCTGCCCTGGTCGTCGGTGCCAGCCGTGGCACAGGGATCCAGAGAAGTCCGGCCGGTAGCCAAGGCTCCAGCAGGGAGGGCGGACACCCCCCTGCGAGCCAGGCTCACCTCAGCCATGCCACCAGACAGGATAGACACCGGTGCATCCCGCTCCGCTGATCCAGAACTCAAAGATAGTGGCCCCCTATCTTTCCCTATCCCTTTACTCATGCCTTTCCGGCGCCAAACAGCCGCCTCAGGGAAAGCCGGGCGGCCATCCCGTAACTGTTTGAGCACCGGAAAAACATCCACATTAGGGGGGGCCGAACTTTCACCCTCCCCCCCACCCAAAACCATGGTAGATTGTACAGTTCCTGGACGCTGCAGATCCAGACAGGGAATGGACAAATCAGCCACCCTCCGGATTTCCACAGACTCATCATTCTCAAAGGAACGGGGGCAGCCAGTCATCAGTCTCCTGTCCACACTGAGAGAGGGCTCAGCCAAAGCAGATGAAATGCTGCTCCGCGGGATCGTAGAAGGCATCCCCGAAGCTGCTGTTGCTGAATCCAAGCCCCGACAGGAGGAAACAGCAGACAAACCCCTACTAGGCAGCACCGATTCCCCTCCGACAACAGGCCTTCCGATGGGGATCCGGTCTGCATTCCTGGAACCTTGCCGGTGCTTCAGTGACAGGAGAGGAGAAGGGGACGTAGTAGCAGTGACACACTTCCTGGCAAACCCGGAAGTGACCTCATGATCTTCACGGCGGCCATCTTTGTAGTCCGAAGTACTGGGAAAACACCCCTGAACGACATCCCGCATCGGGGCTCCCTGCTCTAGACCAGTGGCTCTCTCTACCTGCATCCCTCGGTGATCATGCTGCCAGGAATCTTCTGCCTCTGGATTTGTGTATGACGCTGGAAAATGGGTCTCAGAAATCCGCGATTTTTGGAGGGGAAGGATATCACCAGGCCCCTCCCTGACAGTGCTGCAAACAGAGCTTTCTGGACAGGGAGCCACTATACCAGCCCTTGGAGGTGGGACAGCGACCGGACCAGGGCTCACAAAGTGGGCAACTCTCCTTCCAGTCCGATGAGATGTATTCAGGTAAGGGTCCTTGGACCATCTATCCTCTTCTCCCCTTGCCGGGGCATAATAGGAAAAGGGCAGACTATGAGAATGGGGAGTCCCAGCCATCCAACCTACCCCCGGGGGCCCCCCCTGAACTGCTCCCTGTACTGCCCATCTATCATAGGCCTGATATAGTCTGTGAGGGACCCACAACCCTGCTGCTTGAGGTATATTATTTCTCGGTTTTTGCCCTTCAGGGCCCGCTTCACCCCTTTCCAATAGGTGACATAGGCCACCCATTCCTCCCCGGAAATGGTGGCCTGCAGGCTCTCCAGGTGGGAGAGCTGGGCTCGCAGCTGGGCCGCCTCCTCCTGGAGACCCGAAGCCGTCGCACCGCTGCTACAATTGCCTCAGGGGCCCTAGCGGGCTGCTGGTAAGAAGGCAGGACCGACCCCTCCCCCTCATCCTCACTGGAGGAGGTAGAGGCCTCCTCCAGGACCCGAGGTGGAGGGGGGAACCCACCTCCCTCAGTACTACATTCCACGGTCCTCCAGGGTCTCCCCAGGGCCTCTCCCTGCTGCCACCCAGCCTCCACACCATGCCTGGGGAGGAAGAAGACAGGAGCCTCCTCCCTGGGGTGGCGGGCCCATACCTCCATACCTGTGGGTCCCTCGGTCCTGGCCAAGTGCAGTCCTACTGGGGGAAGCCCCCTCCCGGGGTTCCAGCTGTTCCAGGTTACGGGTTCCGCCAGCCACTTCCAAAATAGGAGGCCCACCCGGCTTGGCAGGCCTCTGGGCCTGGGCCTCCCCCTCCGGAGGCGGCCCAGGTCCCGACATCCAGGCACGAGCAGAGAAACAGGAACCTCTCCCTAGCAGGAGCTCTGCTCAACTGAGCCTCTCAGTGCTGCAGCCAAACAGGAAGTGGGAGGAGCTGCCACTCGTGGGGCTGCAGAATCCTGCTCAACCTGTCTGCCAGGTAGTTGTCCTGGCCAGGGAGATACACTGCCTTGAGGAGTATGCTGTGTCTGAGAGCAAACAAGCAAAGGTCCTGGGCCTCCTGACAAAGGAGCCCAGACCCAGTTCCACCCTGCTTGTTCACATAAAACATGGCTACTTGATTGTCTGTTTGAACTAGGACAGACTGATGAGCAAGTGTTTGAGAGAAAGTCCGGAGAGCTAAACGAATAGCCCGGAGTTCCAGTAGATTGATCTGCTGTGTGGCCTCCCAAGGAGACCACAGGCCTTGGGTGCACTTGTCTAGGCAATGAGCCCCCCAGCCTTGCAAGGAGGCATCTGTGGTCAAGACCACTGTGAACCCAGGAATCTGAAAAGGCACCCCTTGCAGAAGATTGGGTGGATGCAACCACCAGCGGAGGGAGTTCAGAAATTGTCTGGACACCCTTACTCTGTCTCTGAGGCTGCCTATGGCCTGTGTCCACTGATTTCGAAGGCACCACTGTGCAGGCCTCATGTGGAGCCGGGCATTGGGGGTCACATGTACTGTCGAAGCCATGTGGCCAAGAAGCCTCAGGCAGAGCCTGGCGGAGACCAGTGACCTGATGAGAAACTGGTTTGCCAAGTGCATCAGTCTTTGGGCCCTGTCTTCTGGTAAGAATGCCTTTGCCAGCAGAGTCCAATCTTGCCCCTATGAACTCCAAGTTCTGGAAGGGGAGCAAAGTGGACTTTGCAAAGTTTATGACAAACCCCAGGTTTTGAAGAAGAGCAATAGTTCGAAGGGTGGCTTGTCTGGCCTCCTGGCAAATCTGACCCCTGATGAGCCAGTCGTCCAGATAAGGGAAGACAAATACCCCCTGATTTCTCAGGTAGGCCGCCACCACTGCGAGGCATTTGGTGAAAACCCTGGGAGCGGAGGTGAGGCCAAAAGGCAGTACTCTGTACTGATAATGGTTTCCTCCCACAATGAACCTGAGGTACTTCCTGTGGTCTGGATGAATGAGGATGTGAGTGTATGCATCCTTTAAAACTAAGGAGCATAGCCAATCCTCCTGCTGGAGGTAGGGCAGCAGTGTTCCAAGAGTAAGCATTTTGAACTTCTTTCTCCAGGAACTTGTTGAGATTTCTGAGGTCGAGAATAGGCCGGAGGCCACCGGTTCTTTTGGGTACGAGGAAGTACCTGGAGTAGAACCCTTGACCTTGGAGATGGGGAGGCACAGGCTCTACTGCCTTGTCTCGCAACAGACCTTTGTGAAGGAGAAGATCTGTATGTAGGGGAGGCCTGGGAGGCTCCCCTGGAAAATATGGAGGAGGCAGTTGTTGGAAGTGCAGCAGGTAGTCCTTTTGGACGATGCTCAGCACCCAACTGTCCCCAGTGATGAGTGGCCACCTGTGGGCAAACAGGGTAAGTCGACCTCCTGTGCAGGGTTGGGAAAGCAGGGACGGAGAGGCTATGCCTAAGGAGTCAAAAAACCCCCACCCTGCTGAGTGGGAGCAGGGGCTGGAGGCTTGGGGGTCCTCTACCTACGGGGCCCATTACCCTGCCTCTTGGCCTGCTGACCCTGTTGGAGAGCCTGGGAGGCCTGGTACTGTGGGTACTGTTTGTAGGCAGTGCCCTTCCTCGGGTAAAAGGGCTTTTTACCAGAGCCCTTCTTCTTGTGAGAAGGGGCAGAAGTCTTTCTAGACAGCCTGGTCCTCGTGAGGTGCTCGGTTTCGAGCTGTGCGGCCTTCTCGGTCATGGGCTTGCCAAAAAGGTTTTCACCTCGGCAAGGGACATCGACCAACTTGTCCTGAACCCATGGCTCGAGGTCCGATGACTGCAACCAGGCCTGGCGTCGAGCCGCAATGCCGGCTGCCGCAACACGGGCCAAAGCCTCGATGCCATCGTAGGCAGCGCAGGACAGAAACTTGGAGCAGTCCCGTATCCCCGAGGACAAGAACTTGAACCTCTGCAAGGGTTCCCCGAAGAGACCAGCAGAGAACCCGGCCAGCTCCTTGGCCAGGTCCTGCAAGTACATGCCCATTCTTTTTATATTATTAATATAGCAATCTGTTCTTTCACGCTGTATGTTTTGTTTTACTAATATTGTAAGTAGTTTTTATGTTTTTTATGTTGTAGTACCTGCCTGAACAACCCCTGACGAAGGTTTACGAAACACGGCCTGTGTCGGGTTGGCTATAGGTGTTTTAAATTAATAAAATTTGTTTTTCCACTATTATCACGTTTTTGAACTGTGTTCTCGATAGCAACATGATTCCTTGCCTCTTGTGTGACCAGCTGGTAAGACTGGACACGGCAAGCAAGCATGGAGCCCTGGAAGCACTTTCTACCAAAGCCATCCAGGTTCCGGGCCTCCCTGCCAGGGGGCACCGCGGCGTGCATCTTCTGACTTTTCAGGCGATGCATGGTCGATTCCACCACCATGGAATGGTGGGGTAGCTGCACCTTTTGAAAGCCAGGGCTCTTACGGAGTCGATAGATGGCACCGATTCTAAGCAAGCGGGTCGATTCTAAGGCCGGTGCCTCCCACATCCGGAAGAGGAGCCGTTCCAGCATCGGATGAACCGGAACAGTAAAGGCCTCCTTCGGAGGAGAGTCATACTGTAGGGCCTCGAGCTCCTCGGCTCGAGGCTCCTCCTCGGGATCCGCAGGGATAGCCAACGCGGTGGCCATATCCCGGACGAATTCTGAGAACCGGGTATCCTCCGGAGGGGATCTACTCCGGGGCTCAGACTGCGGTGAGTCTGACGGGACGCACCGAGTCCGGAAGGTGTCGGGGGGACTCCTCGTCCTCCGTCTCCCAGGCGGACTCGTCCGATAAGGAATCGTGCTCTGACCGGTGCGGGGCCTGTGAGCTCCCGCCCCGATGCAGAAGGCACCGGCGTTGACACCCTCGGTCCCGAGCGGGAGGTCGAGGGAGACCGCGACCTCGGTCGACCTCGAGCCTTCATGGTCTCGAGTATCAGCTCGGTCTCCGGGGTCGACTTCGATGTCGATGTCCCGGTGGTCGGGGCAGATGCGCCAGACAGGCTGGCCATCAGTGCCCACTGCTGTTCCATGAAGGCAGACAATCTGCACTCCAAGGCTGTCAGCCTGAGACCCAGCTGAGGAGACTCAGCAGCTCCCGACTCGGGCCCCGGTGGCGCCGGGCCTGACGTCGGTTCTCTGGGAGGAGAGTCCACGAGGACTACAGGACTTACGTGTCCAGCAGACTCCGGCTCCACTCGAGGTACTTTGGGAGGCTTCTCCTGTTCCACGGGCCTGGGGCGGCGGTCGGGGGTCTGAGACCTAGCTCCCGAGGAGCCAGGGACCTCTTCCAAACGGCGCCCTCGCAAGCCGCTTCTTCCTCTTTTGTTCCCAGTCGGGAGACCCCCTGTCCGAGGAGCCCCGACGGTGCTTGGGATCAGACTCCCGAGATGTCGAGGCCTCAGACGAGGTCTGGGCCCGGCCGGAGGCCGAGTCGGAGAAAAGCCTTTCCTTTTGGTGCCGACGACTTCGAAGCGCCTTGGAAGACATCTTTCCACATGGTCCACAGATCTTAGGATCGTGGTCGGGACCCAGGCACCGAAGGCAGCAGTCGTGTGTGTCGGTGAGAGACATTAGTTTCTTACACCGATCACACTTTTTGAAGCCACTGGAAGCCATCAGGGAAAAAAAAAGAGTCCCCGCGAGGTCAAAGGACCAGCCTTCCAGAGAAAAAGAAAAAAGGGCGCGAACGCCAGCCACGAAGGGTAAAAACCGAAAAAATAAGAGCAGGCTCGATACCGGTGTACCGAACCTGGCGGGAGGGGAACCGGCGTCGAACCGGAGAAAAAATAGTGATGGAATCGCGAAAAAATCAAACTATTTTCTGGGAGGACTAGGACAGACGTCCGACGGGCTTCACGGAAAAAAGAGAGACTGAGCAAGATGGCACCTTTAGGCGGGGAAGGGAACCGCGCATTCGTGCCTGCATTCCCAAAGGCTTTCATGGAAAGCTGGGGAAATGCTCCGCAAGGGCTCCATCGACGTCGATGTCACCCATATGTGAGGACTGACTTCCTGCTTGGTCCTGGAGAATGATGGCTCTAATGTTTAAAATGGCCTCATTGTACTCCCTGTTCTATTTTCACAATGGGTAAGACAAGAGAGCTGCCCGAGACCATCAGAAAGCGTAGTTACCTGTAACATGTGTTCTCCGGGGACAGCAGGAATCAGTCCTCACATACGGGTGACATCTGCACCGGAGCCCTGCAGAAGCATCTCCCCAGCTTTCAAAGAATGCCTTTGGAAGATGCACCACACATTTGTTGTCCCCTTCCCGCCCAAGGATGCCATCTTGCCTCAGTCTAATGACATAGCTAAGATGGCAAAAGAAATACAATAAAATAAAATACAGTAAAGAAGCAGCTCCAAGGGGAAGAGAGAGGGTTGTGAGGACTGATTCTGCTGTCCGGCAGAACACCTGTTACAGGTGAGTAACTACGCTTTCTCCGGGAACAAGCAGGCAGTCAGTCAGTCCTCACATATGGGGACTCGTCTAGCTTTAGATGCCAGGGACGAGGACCCCAGACAGTGGTGGTGACCGCTGTTGAAAGGGCTCACACTTCCCCCCATGGATCCTCTGGCATCCTACCAGGGATGGTGGGGTAGGAGCTTGACTTAGGTATGTAACAGGTGTCTGGAGACAGCCGACCAAACAAGGCATCCCGGCGGGGGAGTCCTTGCTTCCAAGCAGTAATGGGCCGGGAAGTGTAGTGAACCGAGGTTCACCTCAAGTGGCTGCTCGGATCAGATGTCGTACGATAGACACAGAGTGCAGATGAGTCCATTGAAGGCTGCCATGGCTCTCACATTGCGTGAGCTGTGATCATGGCCCTCCAGAGGACAGATTCTTACTCTGATAGGCAAAACGAAAAATACACTGTGCAATCCAGTTGGACAGTGTTCTCTTGGAGAATGGAAGTCCCAAATGAGAAGGACTCAGAAAGCAAACAAAGAGTTTGAGAGGACTTTCTATGTTGCTGTGGGTTCTTTGTAAGTTAAAAAGGCTAAAGCTCTTTTACAGTCCAAAGTATGAAGATTCCTTTCTGCATTTGATGCATGAGGCCTCGGAAAAACACAGGCAGGTAGACCGCTTGGTTCAGATGAAAAGGCGAGATCACCTTTGGCATAAAGTGTGGATAAGTCCTAAGGACTACCTTGTCATAATGGAACCTTGTATAAGGAGGATCAGCCACTAGTGCCTGCAACTCACTAATGCGACGTGCTGATGTGATTGCAATGCAATGAGAAAGATACTTTCCAGGAACGGAATTTCAACGAGGTAGTAGCTAAGGGTTCGAAAGGTGGCTTCATGAGCTGGCCAAGAACCAGGTTTAAGTCCCATGCCACCGGTGATGGCCTAATGGGAGGCTTAGTTAGAAGAAGGCCTCTCATAAACCTAGCTATAAGAGGATGGGAGGAAATAGGTTGTCCATTTAAAGGCTTGAAAGAAGCTGCAATAGCACTCAAATGGACTCTTACTGAGTTAGTCTCTCTGAAGCTTGAACAGGGTTTTGGGAATTAGGGGAATGGGTGGAAAGGCATAAAGGAAGTCTTGACCCCAATGAAGGAGGAAAGCATCCCTGGCCATGAGAGCCCTGAGCTGGAATTCTGGAGCAGAACCGGGGAAGTTTGGCATTCAACAGACTTGCAAAGAGGTCTATATCCGGGGTTCCCCAAATTTGAAAAATCTTGGCACTCTGTTTGAGGAATGGGTACTTCCTCTATTGCCCCTTGGGCAAGAAGCATAGTGACCTCTTGATCTAACAGGTTGATGAGAGAGGTCTGAGAACTGAACTGTCTTACCATTGTGGGAGGGGGCATGCAGAGAAAGTGAAGCTTGTACCCCTCTTTATAATGGAGAGAGTCCAATGTTCTGCTGTTATCTGCCCCATCTGGGGGCAAAGTGACACAACCTTCCTGGAATGGTGGAAGGTTCTGGTCCGTTGAGGGCCAGGAAGGCTAAGTTCTCTAGATGTAAGTCAAAGGCCTTGTGGAGGCTGAGACTGCTGAGACGGTTTGAGGCTTAGCAGCCTTTGCTTTCCTTTGTTTAGGTGGTTGCTGACTCTTTTGGGTAGGTTGAGCCTGCAGAAACGTCCCTGCAGAAAATAAGAAGGATAAAACCTCTTCTTTTTGGAGAAGAATGGTTTCTTGAAAGATTTATTCCTTGCAGGATCAGCTGTGTCTTTGGATAATCTATCCAAAGTGGAGTTGTCAGTTAGGAAATGGCTGCGGTGCTTCCTGTACAAGTTACAACGATATGCGAGAGTAGCCCGGGGACTCCTAGCGTGCAGTCTTTCAAGGAAGATAATTCTAATGATGGCAGAGAGACAGAAGAAAATTCTAACGATGGAAGCCAGCCATCAAAAAGGAAGAGGAGGGGCTCTGGGGACAGTTCTAGAAGTTGTGAAACTTCTAGTCAAGATTTTTGGTTCTAGCTACTTTCCCTACGCATTCAACATAAAAAAATCCGCAGAGGTGCTTTTCATCGCCAGAGACCCCAACTTTACTCCTCCATCCCATGTCAGTGTCAAGGAAGCTGACCTTCAAACTAAGGAAACAATAAGATACCTTGGAATTACATTAGACCTAACGTCTGGATATGAAAACAACACATAAGTAACATAGTCAAAGGCTGTATACTTCAAAATCCGAACGCTTAGGCATATGAGTCCTATGTGGGACACAGACGATTTAGACCAGATAACCAAGCGCTAATCCTGCCACTATTCGACTTTGACAAATGCCATCTTACAAGGGTCTCTCCCTCCATCCACACTGAGCCAATTAAAGCTGGCCATGAATAGCACTGAAAGCGAGTCCATCTACGGAGCCTCCAGAAGCGGAAAACGTGACTGCAATTCTTAAAACAGCTTCACTGGCTCACCATCCAAGGGAGGATCATCTTTAAAACCATACTCCTTACATTCAAGGCAATCAAGGGTATCTAATGCTTCCTCACTCACAGAAATGATTCACTCGGTGCCCACCAACAGATCCAGAAGAGCAACAGAAAGTAAAGACTACTAATAACCCCAAGGGCATGGTCCAAAGTGCAAAATGACAACCACAAACAGGGCGTTCAGTTTTCTATGCACCCAAATGAGGAATGCTCTACCCTAAGACATTAGATGCCATTGCTGACCTATCTCAGTTCAGGAAGGCACTTAAATACCACCTTTTCCTCCAATACTACCCAAACCAGCAATTGAACCTCGGTACCCCGCTGAAGAAATGAACCACTTAAGAAACGACCCTTTAGTTTATTATGTGATTGATTACCTAATTTTGCTCAGTGTAAATATATAATGGTATATAGCTTCACCCATGAGTATCCAAGTTTTTACTCCTGTTCGATGTAAAACCAAACAGAATGTTGTTGTGGTAGTTATTTTATTAATGTAAACCGCGCTGATGCCGAAAATAGTGCTGGTCTATAAGAAATTGTTAATAAAATAATAAATAAATAAAAATCCAACTCATGGGCTTGATCTTTCAAATTTTTGCCAAATACGATTCTCACGCTGTACAAGGGATATTGCCCAGTTTGTCCTGCACCCGTTGCTCCAAATCAGATGCCTGGAGCCAGGCAATTCTATGTGCCCCTATATCAATGGCAGAGGTTCTGCTTATGCACTCAAAACAGTCAAAAGCTGCACGATTGACAAACTTAGAAACATCCTGGGCATGTTTTAACCAGTGTGAGAAAATCCTGCCTCTTATCTTCAGGAAGAAGAGGGCTCAAAACCTCTAATCTCCTGTGACTTCTTTAAGGAACATTCCCATATATAAAATATATGAACTGATACTGGCAGTAAGCATGGAAGCCTGGAAAGTACGACGTCAAAGGCATCCAAAGTTCGACACTCACGTCCTGGAGGATTAGAGGCATGCCTCTTTGCACTCCTGATCTTTCCTCATAGCTGATTCCACTACAATGGAGGGGTGCGGAAGCTGAGTCTTCTGGAAACCAGGACAAGGAGGGACTCGATACATGGTATCCAGTCTACGAGAGTGAGGAGAGGTGGTAAGAGGTGTTTCCCACATTCTCAGCATGAGATCATGTAAGATCTCATGGATAGGCAAAGTAGCTGCCTCCTTAGGAGCCTTGGGATAATGTAGAATCTCCAACTCCTTTTCCCTGCGCACAGTGTCAGGAGCCACAGTCATGGAAAGACCTCGAGCCACCTCCCAGAAAAAATCCAGAAAGGAGAAATCTTCTGGAGGAGACATCCAACGGTTAGGAGAGGAAGGCTCCTCTGGGAGAAGTATTCTGGTACAGACAGAGCTGTCAGAATCCTCAGACTCATCCGAGGATTCAAAGTACCTTCTGTTCAGATGCTCTTGCAGAGCACGATACCTGTACGACCGAAGTCGGTACCGGGGGGAATCGGTACCGGGTGTATCGGTACCGGAAGGCATAGCATGACTGGGTGCCGGCAAAGCAGACTCCAATGTCGATGCTGCTGTTGGTTACCGATACCGGTGCCGGAGTCGGTGCTGGTAACCGTACCGGTTGTGAACTGTCTGACGCGGTTCCAAGGGTGTCGATGCCGCAAGGAGAGCCGCCAGACTGCGTTCAATAGCCAGGAATCTCTGGTCTATCGACACTGCTGATGCCTGGGTATCGGTACTAGAGAAAGCAGCCGGTACCCCACAGCATGGCACCAGTAGTTCTGCCGAGGTTGAGGCCTCGAGAACATCCTGGAGCCCCGATAATGCTTTGGAAGCCGAAGCCTCCCGTCGGGGCAATTTTGCCAGTACAGAACCTTCAAGGGCAACGCCAGAGGCATCTCGATGCTTGGAAGGAGAACTACCCTTTGAGGACCGGCCAGACTTATGTTTAGTTACCTGAGATCCATGGGAGGAAGACGAAGCCCTGGAAGATGTCGATGCCACAGAGGCTGCATCGGAGGGAAAAAGGGTGCTGAGCTTAGCAGCTCGGTTTTGTCAACCCCTCTTGGACATCATGGCACAGACCATACACTCTGAGATGGATGTCAGACCTAAACATTTTAAGACAACCGCTCATGGTTGTCGGTGATGGAGATGGTACAGCCACACTTGGTGCACTTCTTGAAACCCGAAGCAGGTTTTTCCATAATAAAGGAAATTTTGGGCCTAAGGCCCAAAAAGGCGCGTGCACCTGAAGAGAAAATTTGGAAAAATATAATTTTTTTTTTTTTTAAAAAAGAAAGAAAGAAAGAAAGAACGGCGGTACCGGTATAGCATCGAGGGAAGGCAGCGCGACCACAAAAAGAAGGAGAATAGGAAAACATTTCTGCGGTGACAGGAAAATGACCTGCTGGCTCCGCGGAAAACGAAGAACTGGAGAGAGGCAGTTGGGAAAGGCGGGAAGGCAGCACGCAGGCGCTGTGGGATGCTCCTAAAAGCTTCCTAATTCGACGCTGGGGAGCGTTCTCGTGCAGGCTCCGTCGGTAACAATGATACCCATATGTGAAGACTACATTCCTGCTTGTTCCTGGAGATAAAACGCTTCCTCAGAGCCAGAACCTTTGGCCTGAGAGCCAATAAGGCTCTCCTGCGAAGTTGTGTAGCTCTGGAGACTTAGGAAACACAAATAAGGCATCCATATTTTAAAGTAACTTTTAAATACAGAAGACCTATTCTGCTCTGAGATAAATGTAACACCCAAAGTTGCCAGGGAAGACATATTGTCAGATGAATCCTCCAAAAAACTGAGGTAAATTGAAAGAAGAAGCTGGCTGTAAGATATCAAATTCACCAGTACGATCATCTGCAATTTTCCTGCCTTTTAAATAGTACAATTCAGAATTAGGAAGAGACAAAATCTCTTTAAGATATTTATGCAGGAGGATCTCTGATGATAATAAATGACAAATAAGAAAATTAAACAAAACAACTATTTTTTCCATCTAAGAACATTTTCAAAGGATTCTAACTTTTTATGAATTATTAAACTACCCTTCATACTCGAATCACTAACTGCCTGAAGAGAAGCACACTGATTTTCACATTTCAAAACCTGAGCAGATAAAGATTCCACACGTGCCACAGTTTGACCCAACTTCGCAACTGTTTCTTGAGAAAACCTGCAAAGTTGGGACACTGTGGTAACCAAGGTCTTCTCCGTTCTAGTAACCACCGTCCAAATGTCTGCCAGGGAGATCTGCACATCAGAAATCTACCCCGGAGTCCATTACAGGTGGAGACCAGATCACAGGTTGATAAATGTCAGCAGAACATACAGGAGTGCTCTGGCTGAACAGGGTGACAATGATCAACTGAGTCAGATGGAGTTACTGCTGATGGGGAAAGAGGCCCCCAGAAGGAGTGAGGATGGAGAAACAGTACCTGTAGGAATGATTCATCACATCTTTAACCACCACATGTTTATCCATCGGCCCTAATAACTGATTCCAAAGCAGCAAACACTTTCTTCTGCCTTTTTCCCATGGACCAACTGAGTGGTCCCAAGGCGATTTCAGGGCACCTCCAGGGGTCCAAGAGGCTCCCAAGGGGCCACCTTGCCCATTAGAACTCGTCCTGGCCACGCGCCTAAGAGAGATGTCCTTTTGAAGCCCAGCTGGTGTCAGGGCAGTCCTGCACAGAGCCTGCTGCTTCCACTACGCTCCTGCCCTGGCGGCACAATCAGTGTCTCCTCGGCCAGATCTCTCACCAGGCACCCTTTTGAAGCCCCAGCATATGTTGGGGCAGTCCTGCACAGAGCCTGTTGCTCCTGCCGTGCTCCTGCTCCGGCTTCACAATCGGCGTTCTCCCTGCCAGATCTCTCACCAGGTGCTCTTTTGAAGCCCCAGCTGGTGTCGGGACAGTCCTGCACAGAGCCTACTGCTCCTGCTGCACTCCTGCTCCGGCTGCACAATCAGCATCTCCCCTCTTTCCAAGCTTTAAGTCACCAAATGATCACTAACTGTCATCAGCTTTCCCTCTAAAACATTTGCAAAATCCAAATCCCTCATCTGGTCCCAATTGGGTTACCTATTCTCCATCTGGCCCAGGAGTTCTGTCATTAATCTGTTGCACAACAGCACCATACATATATCCCCCCAGCAGGCCCACTTGATAAAATGTGAAGACCCCTTGAATGATGCAAACTGTCCTGTAGATACATGATCCACAGCTAGGTCTTGAACCTGTGACACTGCAGTCAAAATGCACACTACCTCAGTGTGTTGAGTCATAGTGCTGAGATGTGCCATTATGGCAGAGGAGGAGCGGTAGCATCACACCAAGCCATTGATAGAGGATTTTTTTTTTAATTAACCTATCCCAGAGTGCAGTAAGATGAACAGTCATAAACAAGACTGGATCTGAAAGCTTTCTGCGGAAGTTAAGTTCACAGGGCAGCTCTGGGTTTAGTTAAATTATTTAGTCCCATTTTAAAAATAAGATTCCTATTGAGAGATGGATGGGAAGGAGTGATGAGAAAAGGAAATCCAACACGAGTTTGAAAGCAGTGTTTCATGGTGATATATATATGGTTGTAAATCTACAGCATTAAATAACCCAAGACCATGTACTGCCACCAGTGCCTGCTGTGCTTTCAAAAGTATTGCCTGACCTTCCTCCCCCAAACCAGATGGACTTTCATATAACCCTTTTTCACCCAGGTTGCAGTGAGTTGCCTCTTACCCCATGCAAGGACCCCCATTGCAACTGGGAAGGTTCCCAGGACCATGTGGCAATACCCTAGTGGGGCGGGGGGAAGAGTCAGTGTCCTGCAACAGCACTGTGAGAGCAGATGCTGGCCCTACAGGCCTTCCCTGCTCCAGGTCTCACTCCTCCCACTCCTGCCTAGCCGCAGAATTCAGCATAGGCTTGCTAGGACTGCATGTTCCTGCTTGACACCTGGCACCACAACTGCTACAACATGGCCGACCATGTGTTCTCCTGTACTGTCCTCCCCCTGGCCATAAATAATGACTGGAAGCAAGAACTCACCATCTCGGAAGCAACAAAACCATGTGTCCACAGTTGGTAAGTACAGCGATTCATAGGGCAGGGTTGCCAGGCAGGAGAAAAAGGTAAAAGCATGATCCTTCTCTGTCTGATCCAGAGGGGCAAGAGGGCAGCCAGCAGGCTCCTCTTAAGGCTGGCCGTGGCCTGCCTCTCCACCCCCACCACACATTAACCCCCACCTGTCACCCCAGCCCTCTTGTGCCCGGCACTTTATAATCCAGCCAGCTGGGTCTAATCCAAAAGCATGTTAAACAAATCTGTTAAAGGACCTTGCAGCACCTCTCTGTGCTCCCTCAGAATCCTGGGACGTATTTCATCAGGCCACATGGCTTTGTCCACTTTTAGTTTTTTTCAAGTTGTTCATAAACATTTTCTTTGATGAATGCTGTGGTATCTACTCCATTCCCAAATGTACCTTTGTCAGCAATCTGTGCCTTTCTCCAGAATTTTCTTCCATGAACATGGAACAGAAATATTTGTTTAGCATTTCTACTTTTATCGTCTCACCCTCCACACTGCAGGAGGAAGAGGCATCTTTCAGTCTTCCACCTCCTCCCAACATAGCTGAAAAAGTCTTGTCACCTCGCTTTACAACTTAAGCCATTTTTTTCTTCAGCCCGTGCTTTTAGCATCCTGATTTCTTTCTTTGTCTCTGTGAGCTGTATTTGGTGTATTTTCTGTGTTCATTGTCTAGTGATTTTCTGTATTTTGTGAACACTGCCTTGTTTTACCTTTCTATTTTTTTAAGCTAGTTCCCTGGAGAACCATATAGATTTCCTTTTCGGCTTGCTTTCATTTACTTTCCTTACATAAAGATCAGTTGGCATGTGTATTGCTCCTTTTCTTTCAGTTTGGCCCTCTGCCATTCTACTTCCCATATCTTCCTGTCTACCAATTCCTCTTTCAGATACCCCTCTTTTACTAAAGTCAACATGTCTGAAATCCAGGTGAGTATGGGACTCCGCTTTAGCTCTGTACCAAACCATACCAAACATTACACGCTGTCTCCATTTGAGTACCAGATTCAGTGTTGCCCCTTCCCTTGTGGATTCTATCACCATATGTCTGAGAAGACCACTTTAAAAAATATTCATGAGCTCTCTACTTCTTTCTGATGCTGCAAATAGGATATTCCAATCCACATCCAGCAGATTTATTTATTTAACATTTCTTATATGCCGCCTTTCATGATATCAAGGCGGTTTACATTGAACAAACTGAAATTACATTGAACAGGGCATTATAACTTGGAGATAACTATTTACAGGGAACATGGGCAATGGAGGGTTAAGTGGCTTGCCCAAGACCATAAGGAGCACCTGTGTGAAATCTCCTAGCAACAGAACCTCCTCTTTTAGTTGCCATCTTTTCAATATCCATTGCCAGATCTCTGCCCAGTTTCTCTGAATTGGAGATTTGTAATCAACAAACAGTATCCCTTCATGATCCTCATGGATTCCTGACATCCTGAAAATTGTGTGTGACTAGGATGCAAAACAAAACTTTTTAGGTGGCGTAATTTGTTTCCTTATCCTCACGGAAAAAGTGGATTTAAAAAATTACCCCATCAGAATCCATTGGCCTCCCTGACATGTTGTGGAATTTTGGTGTGGATTAGATACAGAAGAGCTGCAAAATTAAAATATATATATTTATTTATTTATTTATTTAACAGTTATTTATATACCGCTCTTTCCCTAGTATCAAGTGCGGTTTACATGGAACAGTAGGTTAATTGGTATGTAATATACCAAGTCAGTTTACATAGAACAGATAATTATAATTTACAAGGAATGTTGTAACATTAAAGGTATAACATATTAGAACATATATACATTGTTAGTTTAAATCTATAATCATCATGTGAATGAGAGTGTGGTATGGTTAATAGTGTATTAGTGATATTTATTTTGAAAATAGAGTATGTAATAATAATGTATAAATGTTAGCCTGTATCTATTTGAGTATTCTGTTCTGAGGGTGTATTGTAGTGTAATATGAATAAGTGAGTTTTTAATTTTTTTCTAAATTCCTTTATATCAGATAGCAGGCGAATGTTGTCAGGTAGATTGTTCCAAGAATTGGAGCAGAGTGTGAGAAAGCTCTCTTATTTGTTTGTTTTCTGGCTTTTGTGAAATCTTTTGGTATTGTTAAGGTATTTAAGTTTCTGCTTCTTTCCTATATTTATATGTATTGGGGGACAACAATTGTGCCCAAGTCTTCATGCAATATGTGGAAAACACTCATGTCAGACTCCTTTTGGCTCCTCTGACATGCCCTGACAATTTTGTGTTGATATGATACCGAATGGGAATGTTATTAGATGGGGGTTGGAGTAGCAGACATATATACAGACAAGTGATGGCACAAGTTTCCCTTCATTCCAAACTAGGCTAAAAGTGTGGAGGACAAGGAATAATATAATAAATGAGTTAAATGAAATCTCACTAGTCTTCCCAGTTCTGCTTCCTCAAACAACATTTCTATGGAAAATGTCATTTTTGTTTTGTTTTGATTATAATTCATATGTTTTTATTATTTCTTATGTTTTATTGTAAACTGTAGAGCAGGTGCAAGATCTATGAAATAAAAGTAATTGTAAATCAATACATAAAATAAAATAAATAAAACATGATTCAGTACTAACCATCAGCAAACATAAGTCAAAGGATATCTTTGGAATATGCAGGAACATTTTTATTTAAGAATGATGGATTCTGGTAATTTGTTCCATAAGTACCACTATTCTTGCTGCAAAGTAGGAGGAACCCTGTAAGTTGGTCAATATTTGAGTCTGTCTGCACTACCTCTATTACTATTTTTAGCCCTGGTGCCTATGCTAAGGGTAGGCACCTTTTCTAGGTGATGTATGACCAGTATATATTCTTCTTTTTCCTTCCTACCTTTCTTCCATCATACATGTTATGCAACAAGGCCACCATGCAGCAAGAGAGAAACCTGATCTCTACCCCTTCTCCCCCCTTCCCCAAGATGACCAGCACTTTTATTTCTGCAGATTTTCTTTTGAGTGTGGCGTTTCAAGATTTATCTGGAGATCCACTGTTTTGCCTCTTGGGAGAAAGCATCCCTTACCACTGGTTTGCACCCAGGATTTGCAGGTACCAATAAGAGGAAAAGGAAAAGTCTCATTCCCCACAGCAATGCCCTAGGAGCTAGAGTGTGGAGAAGTTAGAAACTAGTTTGTGTTGTGTGCAGGCTCTGCCAAGGATGCTTCAATCCCTTATAGCTCTGGGCAAACACTTGCAAATGGGCCCTCTCCCATTAGCGGGGCCCTGGCCCTCCCATTTGTGGGTCCCCATGTGTTTAAGGTGCCCATTGCTGCCACTGCTGCCCCTTTCCAGGATGTGCAGTGGCAGCACTATATTTAAGAAGGCACCATGGCACTGGAGTTGCCTTCCCTTCTGGCGCCACGGTGCAGTTTGTGCTTCCTCCTCCCTCTGATTCCATTTCCTGTTAAAGTGGAATCGGAGGGGGTGGAAGCACAAACGGCACTGTGGCATCAGAAGAGAAGGTACTGTTGGTACTGTGCAATCTTTCTACATGTACTGCCGCCACTGCACATCCCAGAGAGAGGAGGTGGCACTGAGCACAAGGGCAGAAGTAAGTTGGCACTGGTATTGAGGTTTACAGGGCTGCTTTTACCTATGGGCAGCTGGGCCCTAAGATCTGCTTATTGTTTGTTCTTGCACCCTGAGTTCAGAACTATATTTTCCTATTTGCATTTTTCAGTATCCTGTCTGTGTCTGTGCTAGATGTGCACATACTGTTTTCCTGCTTTCAACAAACTCCCCAGTAAAAGTTTTATTTCTGAACAACGCTAACATGCATATGTTGTAATTTCTTTACAGTGGTACATGCACAGACAATCTCGGAAGCCTAGGACCCTGAAAGACTGTCTTTCTGCTGTTCTGACAAACCATAGGGATTAGAGGGAACCAGTGTACCTCACCTATCAAGAATGTGCCGCCTTAATTCTCCTAGCATGCAAAAAAGGGCTACATGGAATTCTAGTTTTTAAACATTTACTTAGTCATTCTGAGAGCAATTTTATAACTTTATGTACGTATACCGCTGTGCAACTTTGCCAGATTTTGAAAGCAAAACTGTGTGCATGCTTTTGCTTTGAAAATTATCCCAGAGAAAAAGACAAGGTGATTGCATTTGCACCTGCTTTTTGGATCACCCAGTTTTTCTTGTTTAATTTACACACATTCACTTGAATTTTAAAGTTTATGCATGTCAGATAAAAAAAAAATACACTGTATCAGAAGGTAAACTAAATAGCTGGTGTCTTTCTGTATAACAGTCACTATCAGCAGGCTTTTGTTTTTCTGCTTTTGTATTTTTTTTCATTTTCTGAACCACCTGCTCTCCCTCGCCTGTGTAATGTGCCATGTTTCATATTACAGCGAGGTTCTATCATTACTATGCTATCCTCGCCTGAGCAAACAGGAGTTCCTGCAACCACTCTATGATGCTGCTTATGAGGAAAATTACTAAATTACTCTATCTTGTGACCAAAGGGCTGTCTACTAAACTGCTGTATCTGCAGGATGCATTCCCAGCTTTTCCCCTGCAGATACTAAGGATATGTTGGACTTACCATGGAGTCCTGCGATCCCTGCATCGGCACTAGCTCTATCCCCTTGATTGCTCTCGTTCCCCTACCAAGCACCGATTGGGGTGCCCCCCCACCAATCTGACAATATTGTCCGTTCCAGAGATGTATAGAACCATGGCACTGACAATACAAAACAATGTGGTCCTCCCCCACCCCACCACCCCCCCAAACAGCTCCAGATCCCCGGTGGGAGATGTCCAGGGGGGATCGGTGTACCCCAAGATCACGAAGACCAACATCCCACTAGTCAGTCAGTCCCCTTCAAACCTCAAACCTCCTTCCCCACCCCCACCTCCCCGATCCTTAGAAAAATCCCCTCAGCTAGCCAGTCAGGGCCCTCGCTCCCCTTCCTTCCCCTTCCCCCCCCCCTTCAAAATCTTAACTCCTGGCTAGACAGATGGCCTGAGGGAGCTCCTGCTGATCCTCTCCCCCAACCATTACTTTACATCTCCTTTGCAGTTCTCTGATTGTCTTCTCAGAGCGGGTGCGGGTGGCCTTCCACATATTGCTGGCACTTGCAAATATGATGTCAGTGGAGGGCCAGCCATGTAAATACTGGTTTGATAATATGATGGCACGGAGCTGAGCAAGTACCCTCTGATCGCATCGGTGCCAGAACCGACAGCCTCAGATCCACGCTATCTTTAATCTCCATTTCAGAAGTTTCCAGAAGTTACTTAAGTCCTATAAATTGCCACCATCTCCTGGTGAATCTTGCATATTCTTCCCACGAGGTAGATAATAAACTTTATTAACCAGAGGCAAAGTGCTATCCGGTACATGCAATACTTCCGGTAGGTACTTCTTAAAAAGTTCCATCGATGACAAGTTAGATACAATGGGAAAATTTAACAAACAAAGGTTTAGACCGCATATCTTGTTTTCAAACTGTTCTAACTTCTGGTATCAAGACTTTGACTTTAACCAATTCGTCTATAATTTCTCTGGATTCCTGGACATCCTTTCCCAGCATGGTAAATTTCTCTTGGCCTTTCTTGCGAATAGTATCTTGCTGTAGTGATAGGTGACCAACAGACTGAACTAATATATTAATGTCCGAAGAACATTTCAAAACCGTTCCCTCCAATTTAACAAGCATAGCCCAAATAGAATTCAACGATACCTCCGGAGGATCTTTGCTTGCCTTTGTCATAGGGATAACTTCTGAATGATCTTTCCTCTCTGGAACCAAGGTGGGAATTCCAGCCCCCACTTCAGAGCTGCTCCCTGTCCACATTGGAGTTGACATCAGGCACTTGTTCTGCATAAAGAGCTAAAGGGGTTGAAAACAAGGTAGTGTTTGCAGAGCTCAAGCCTGTGCCCTCCAAGCTAGAGGCAGACAAGTAGTTGCCAAGAAGGGAGCCCCGAACGCCCTGTTCCACACTCTCTGATGATCCCAAAAGGTGCAGCCGTGGTTCAGCTGGTACATCCTGCTCAAAGATGGGCGTCTCCAACTCGAGGGCCCACTCAGCCAAGCCCTTCACGGCTTCCTCTGTAGCAAGGGCCTTCAGAAGAAAGGCCTCAATCTTTTCCTGGTCTGCTTGAGAAGAAGGGGCCTTAGCCAATTTGCAGAGCAGCTCAAGCGAGGAACTCCTGCAGTACCACCATCTTAGGTTCCACCCCTCAGTCTTGCCCACATTTTTTTGTAGCCAATTTCATAAACTTCTTTGGTAAAACACCTCTTCAAAAATCAGCAAAGCTCACTTCTTGAATATTGGGTATATACTGTTTTTCTCTTGCCTAAAACTATTTTTCTTATCTTCCAATTTGGGGTGTTTTTTTTTTCTTTCAGACAGGTAGTTTTCAAATGAAAAATAAATAATAAATGAAACTGGTGGAGAAAGAGATGAGAATAGCCCTGCAGTATGTTGGCAAAAACAGCAAGGAAACTGAGATTGACTGAATGTTTTGAATACTACCCTAAGCCATTCAACTGCATTTCACTAAATGGCACGTTTACTAATGGTTGATGCGCATTAAGTGCCACTGCGCCCATAGAAATAAAAGGGCTGTGGGCACTTCATTAATGTGCTATAAATCCTTTAGTAAACATGTCCTATGTTTGTTTATATTTCAGAGCATGGCCTAACCGTAATTTGCAGGCTGATCTTGTCTTGAGCTATCCCTCAAAGAATTCCACCTTACTTTCTGTTTCCAGAATAATGAAAAGATTCACAGATTGCTTTGACTTTCTTACTTTCAGTTCTATGGATACGTCATCATGTCAAGTAAATATATTTTCTGCAAATATTTGTCCTTCACTAAATTTCTGTTTTTTCCTGTATGAATTTTGGCACAATCGAGTGCATAACACAGGGCTGGAAAAAGCACACTTGGTTGCTGGGGCTCTTCCTGCCAATTTGATGTTGTGTACCTGACATTGCCTCATGAATTTTATCTACCTCCCTCAAGAGTACATGCAAAGCAATCAGCTAAAGATTTGGTCCTTACCACTACTCAATAATGGTAGACTGGAAAATACAGGCCACCTAAACTAAACTAAAATCAATGCTGACAGATTTTTTGTTTCTATTACCAGAAATGTTTCTATACATATGACTTTGAAAAATCTGTGGAACCTCTATGTATTTCAGGTGGAAGTAAGAAAACTATGCTTTTTAGCTTGGAACACTGAACCAGGCATTCTGTGTTTCTCACCTCTGGCTGCTGTCTAATGTTACGCATGTAGAACATATAGAGAGACCTTACACATTTATTGCATTTCACTGAAGGAAATTTGACCCATCTCTGTGTTCTGAATATTGAAATTTATCTACTTTTTGAGATCCTCTTAGGTACTTCTGACCTGGATTGGCCACTGTTGGAAACAAGATAGTAAACTTGATGGACCTTTGGTCTGACGTAGGATGGCATATGTTCTTGCATCAGCAAAACTAGCCAGCTTAGCTTGCTTCCTAGCTGAGAAGTCTTCTCAGGCTTAAAAGGATGTGCTTTAACTTATTTATAAACCAATATAAACCCTATATTGATAGATTATGACGTTGCTGGGCTCAGCTCAAGGTACTGGACATCTTTTCTTTCTGATTTAGCCTAATCTATTGTAGTCTTTTAGTTCTCTACTGTATAGTCTATGCTAGTCTTGGTTTTATTTTGTTTATTTTTATTCTTCTTAATCACTATGGGGTATGTTTACTAAACTGCGCTAATGTGCGCGGCGCACATTAGCGTGCGCTAAGGTACCTTAGCACATGCTAATGTCGCATTACGGGGCACAAATGTGCCCCGCACAGGTGCGCGGCGCACTACAGTACACGCTTATGTGCACGGCGCACTAATGTGCGATAAAGCCGTGGAAAGGCTCCCGGAGGCGGAGGAAGGCTCCCCAGGGGCGGAGAGAAGGGGTCAATGGGTGGAGCGTGGGAGGGGAGAGGCTCCCCGCACACTAGCGGGGCTGAAATTCAAGGCAAAAAGTACCGCGAGTGAAAACCTCGCGGTAGAGCTGATTTAAAGGGAAGAGAAACCATTTCTGTTAGCAATGTACAGCAAAACCAGGACCCTACAAAACAGTGATAAGTGTGATACATGTGCACGGAACAAAAGTGCAAATAAACATTGCAAATGACCCCAACAAAATAAAATAAAATTATAATCAGCTGGGCAATATTGATAGTAATGGGAAACAGCAAAAAACACTCCCAAGAAAGCCGCAAAAAATAATATGAATTTTAGAAGGGTCTACGCTCCATGATCATACAAGGTGAATTATCCCACAGTGAAAATAGAACTGATCATGGTTTCCCCTCTCCATTGGACAGGTTACCTATGGCATGCACATGTTCCACAACAGCAGGGCGGGCAGGTCAGAATGGCAACTGGACAGATGCTGGGAAAGGGGATACAGAGGGCTGCAGGCAGCACATGCCTGTGGTGCAGCTGGGGCACAGTGCGGACTAGGCAGATGCCTAGATGGCACGTAGGAATGCTGAAACTGAACAGCAGCCAGACAGCAACTGATGAGGGCCCAACATGGGCACGAGAGTGTTTAGCACAGTGTCACAGGGGATAGTACCCAGCAGGTACCCCCAAGGGCACAGAACATTGGCAGGCGGTGATTGGGGGACGTGCGGACAGATATGCAGGCACCCCTACCCAGAACCCGCACCATAGGCAGCCACCTACCCGCACACATGATGGCCTGAGACTGCGTACCACCAGCACCACCAGCAGAAGGGCCTTTCAGCAGGGTGGCACAGGGGTACTGGAGGTGGATGGGGCAGTGGCAGCTGCCCAGAGAAGACCATGTCCTATCCCTGTGTAGGTTGGTGCAATGCACTGCAACAGACAGGCCCTGCCGGACAAACAGTTATGGTATCATCAGGGAATGCACTGTCTCTGTGGCAACACGGTGTTGCAGTGCACACAACCAGTGTGTTTTGGAGACAGAAGGTCACAGGTTCAGCCCCAGCTGGGGCTCCTGCCAATCCATTCCCATATTTTACCCACAACTAAATCGTGATAGTAAAGACAAACTTTTATTGCAGAGAACATAAGCATGGCTCAAACACCTCTATTTTACCCTACAGAGCACAGACACCAGAAAACATTCACATTATCTAGAGTAGATTCCCCCAAATGCAGTCCTGGAGGGCCACAAATCCTTCAGGGTTTATGCTGTCTCCAATCTAAGGATGGAGCGGTACTGTGGTGGAGGTGGCAGCAGCTGGTGGCCATAGCAGACCATTGCCTATCCCTGTCCAGGTGGGTGCCGTGCACTGCAACAAACAGGCCCTGTCGGATGTACAGTCATGGACTCCCCAGGGAATGCAGCATATCTGTGGCAACATAGTGGTGCCGTGCACACAGACAGTGTGTGCCAGAACAGAATGTCACAGGTTCAAAGCCCAGCTGGGCTACTGCCAATCCAGTCTCACATATTTTTCCCACAACTAAACCGTGATAGTAAGGACAAACCTTTATTGCAGAGAACATACGCATGGTTAATACGCCTATATTTACCCCATCGAGCACAGACACCATGAACATGCGCATTACCTAGAGCAGAGTCTCCCAATGCAGTCCTGGAGGGCCAAACACCATTCAGGTTCCATGCTGCCTCTAATAAAGATGCCTGTGCTGCATATCTATGCACCACCCCCATGGTATGCAGATGTATCTCATGCATATTCATGAGGACAGCATTAAATCCGAACAGTGTTTGGCACACCATGACTGGAGTTGGGAACCTCTGCCGTAAGCAGCAGCCAACATGGCAGACACACCCACACCCACACCCACCGGCCCCCTTAGCCAAGTGCTCCGGGAGAGGCTGGTCATTGGGCCCTGCGTGCATCGACGAGTACCTGCACTTGCAGTCCTGAGCTATGCCACCCTACACCTGGGGATACGGTACACAGCTATCAAACGTTTGCTATGATTACTGGCAGATAGCAATTCCTACTTAAGCACAGTTTGCTGATTGAGCTCCATCATAACAATCTTTCTGATGTCTGTGGTGTGTGCTTCGGGTCCTGGTCTCTGACAGTGTTTACCACCCTCTGGAGTGACCCCCAACAGTATTGCGTACTATATCCATGCCTGTACTGTGCCCAGGACTGGTGTGGTGGCCAGGGCTGCTAGACCCCTCTATAGTAGCACAATGCTGGCATAGGTGTGGGAGTGTGTGTCTGTCTATCCAGTGTGTGGTGGCTGCAAACACCCTCCACAGCCCACACTGCCAGCACTGTTGCCAGTATTGACCTGCCAATGTGCATAATAAGGAGCAAGGTACCATGGGTATAGCCCGGACAGGGTGGCCTGGCCAGGATGCATCTGCACATGGCATATGGCAATGTCTGGGACATTGTAGTGCCAGGCCACCACCTACACAGACAGGGTGGCCACAGCATGTCCTGCTGGGATATCCCTCTCACCCTGACTGTGCAGTGACCACGGCATTGCTAGGCACCCCCTAGTGCTATATAGTATTTCTCTCATGTGATATTTATGGATTTCCTTTTGGTGCCCATTCACTGACTTATCTGCTTGTTGTTTTTATGCTGACATCCCAGTTCTGGGTGCATGCATTTCCACCGGAACATGCACTATGGACTAGCTAGCAGACTGTTTGCAGCTGGTATGTTTCTTGATGGAGCGCCTTGCAGGGTGCAGCAGACTGAAGGCTTGCTGCAGGAGACTATCAGATAGTGGTGGGGTGCAGCTTAGCATATCCAGCTAATGTCTGTCTGCTATTGCGTTATTTATTTATTTATTTATTTATTACAAGTTTCTTATATACCCCACTATTCGGCATCAGCGCGTTTACATTATAACATAGAGACCATAACAACAAGCTGTTTGGTTTACCTCGAACAGGAGTACAAACTTGGAGAACCGGGTAAACTATATACAAGAGATATTTACATAGAACAGAATACAGTCTTAATAATCTCAAGAACGGCATGGTGTGTTCATGAGTGGGTCACTTCCTCTATGGATGTTATGGATGTTATGGATGTGTACAGAGCTGCATTGACTGCCCTGTAGGTGTCTGTTCCCCAGCAGGACCGGGGTTGATGGTCCCCTCTACTGCCCCCATTGCAGGAGGTAGAATGTGGATCTGTTTGATGGGAGACCCTGTTTACCACCCTCAGCCCTGGAGGAGGAGGGTGGTGGTACATAATCCTCCTAGGGGTCCATAGGGCTACACCTGACTGAGACATACAGTATATCCAAGGTGTGTCTGCAGAAACTACCTATCTCACACATTAGCACTGCTGTGGACCTGCAGCATGGCCTATTTCTGCCATGGAAGGTGCTGTGGACCTGGTGCTGGGCGCACCACCGCACCCTCATGTGAGCACAGTACCCGCACAATGTGACGGTGGGGTAGCTACTCTGTGCCAGTAACACACATGTCAGTTCCCCTCCAGTCCCAGGCCGGAGTGCTGTGGGGGTGCATACCCATCTTGTGTTCATTCTGTAGACAGCTGATTTGCATGTGCAGGGCATCATTGTATGGGTGGGCTAACCCTATCCTGGTGACCACAGGCAGACTGTCTGTGTGGTGATGTGCAGGTTCCCTCTGCAAAAGCCAGCCACAGGGGCTTGCTAGTCAGCTATCATAGCTGGTAGCCCACTGGTTACTTTACTGCCTGTTGAGCCAGAGGTCATTTATATTATTATTTAGTTATTATAGTTTCTTACCATACCGCGCTAAGTCGGTATCAGCGCGGTTTACTTCACAACACAACGACCATAACAACAAGCTGTCGGGTTTTACATTGAACAGGAGTACAAACTTGGACAACAGTGTTAACTAAATACATAAGCTATTTACACTGCAAGGATAGGTAAAACTCAGATACTGAATGTAAGGGCCTTTCTATAGTGGGTCATTTCTTGAGAGGGATATCTAGGTATCAATTGCGTTTTGGGTAGTATGTGGCGGAAAACAGTGGGGTTGTTTTGTTTGGAGGGCTGCCCAAAGCATTATCTCTTTTTAATGTCCATTATTGCTGCCAGCAAAAACACCCTCCGCATACTGTACCCATAAGGTGCCTCAGAGGGCGCTTTATAGGGCGCCCTATAAGGCACCTTATGGTTACCGTCCATATAAGGTGCACTATACGTTATCCTGTGGAGCGACTTATAGGGTGCCCTATAGGTGACAATTATAGTGTGCCGTGGCGGACAGTGCACTTTATAATTGTGCCCATCTGTGGTACCATTAGGAGGCGCCTTATGCAGCACCGCTTGTGTTACAATACTTTGAGGGTGTGTTTGCTGGCAGCACTAATTAAAATACAAAATAAAATGCCTCTAAAGCAATAATTACCTATAACAGGTAATGCCTCAGCCAGCCTTCTTCATTAGGCACAGGTGTGGTATTGAACGCATGACTCCTGCATCATTGGTCATTTGGTCTTAACCATTGTGCTACACTGCTGCTCCTCCTTGCATGTCAGGCGCACCTTACTTATGATTTTCATTCGTTACACTGCACAGTGCTGCGCATCAAAAACAGTGCACTGTGACCTTGCGGTGCCTCATACGGCACCCTATAAAGCGCCCTATATGCAACATTCTAGGGTGCCTTGGCGGACAGTGCACTTTTAATGTTCCCTCTGGGGTACCTTATGGAGCGCCTTATTGTAGAGCAGTGCTTTCAGAGTGCGTTTGCTTGTAGCAGTAATTAAAAATAAAATTAATATGCCTCAGACTGCAATATTACCTATAACAGGTAATGCCTCAGTCAGCCTTCTTCATTGGGCACAGTGGGGGATTGAACCCATGATCCCTGCACTATCGGTCAGTGTCTTAACCATTGTACTGTGGCTCTGTTCCTGTGCTTGCACATCAGCGCGCCGCTTATGCTTCCCGCGCAAGTTTCTCATGCGCTAATGTGCGCGGCACACATGAGCGCACATTAGCGCATGATTAATCCCGGTTTGTTTTTTCCAGACTGAAACGCCCACTCCTTATATGGCATCCCGCACACTAGCGCGGCGCGCACCTAACGGGATTTTAGTAAACATACCCCTATGTTGCTTACAACAAAGAGCCATATAGAAAGACTATAAATAAGCTAAACTTTTTGCTAAGCAACTTACTGACCTCAAAAGAGCATGCTCAGTCCCAGAGAATTAACTAGAGGAGTAGATAGATTGCTCTCCATGAAGCATTAAGTTGAAAAATGGGTTGAGTTTTTTTTTTAGGATGAATGATGATAGGTACCGTAAGTCCCATAATTATACTTTAACCAAGATCCGGCTCCCAAGCATTTTCGTCTGGAATGAAAGAAATTGTACCCTACCTCATGGCATGAAATCTGCGTCTGCAGCTGTTGGACGTTGCTGGTGGTGATGGGCTTATCCTGGATCTCATGACGTGCATTGTCTATCAGCTGCTGCAAGCGCTTCATCTCTTGCTCATGCTGCTCATACTGCACTAACCGCTTCCTGCAGCGAAA
>CM066035.1:338677936-338690436 GCA_033557465.1 Ichthyophis bannanicus
CCCCTGAGATCCTCTGCCTCCCGGTACTTGTCCCGATGCTTCCCTGAGCCCCCGCTGAGATCCTCTGCCCTCCCGGTACTGTCCCCCTATGCTTCCCCTGGAGCCCCCGGCCCCCCCCCGGAGATCCTCTGCCTCCCGGTACTGTCCCCGATGGCCTTCCTCCCTTGAGCCCCCGCTTAGATCCTCTGCCTCCCGGTACTGCTCCGGTGCTCCCCCTGAGCCCCCGCTGAAGATCCTCTGCCTCCCGGTACTGTCCGATGCTCCCCATAGCCCCCGCTGAGATCCTCTGCCTTCCCGGTACTGTCCCGGCGTGGTCCCGGAGCTCCCCCGGGGCTGAGATCCCTCTGCTACCCGGTACCTTGCTACCCGTTAGCCCCCCTTATCCCCCGCCCGAAGGTTTCCTTTTTGGTTCCTCTCTCCCCCGCCTTTCCCTGCTGTCCCTGATGCAACCGCTGATCCCGCTTTCAAAAGGTATTAAGATGCAATGCGGCTGCCACAAACGCTTTTTAAATTATTTTTGCCTCCAAGCCAATAAAAATCGGTACTGGCACCTTAATTTGTGTGCCTTGGGCCGGCGTGCCACTTTTTAAACTGCTTCCAGGTCCTTGTTCTGTGGTGCCACGGGCCTCTGGGCTCCCCGATTTTAAAAATGTGGCATTTTTTTCTCTCCTCCTTCTCCCGCTATGTTTGAGGTCCGGCTGGCTCCCCTCGATTTAAAAGCTGGCATTTTTCTCCTCCTCTGCGTCTCCCGCATGTTTGAAGGCCCGGCTGACCCGATTCTGAAGTTTGGGAAACAGCTGAGTCTGTGTCCGGGGGGAGGGTAAAGAGAGGTATCCATAGAGCTGTAATCGGGGCTACGTGGGAACACACGTTGGATGCGGCCATCTTGCAAAGACCACATGTAAGCTATACACTCCAATTATACTTTGAAGCGACTCTGTCGCTCCTCCAGTCTAGTGTGGGACATTAGCGAAACTTACTATTCCAGGGGGGGGCGGGGGGGGGGCGGGGTGGGGGTTCCTCGTGTTTACAAGTGATTTCCTGGAGCGCCACATCGTGTGGACCTTTTAAGAATAGCGAGGCATATTATATATATTGTAACTCGTTAAATCTAAAACCACATCGTAGTATATAGTATTTTGTAAATTACCAATATCTTATATTGTAAGTTGTATTAATTGTCCTCTGAGTTGAAGAACTAGATAGGGGTTCTGATTATAAATTTTATATATTTTTCCTGGCTTAAGTCTATATAGGATCCCTGTATTGTAAATTGCGATTTTTCCTCGTGACTGTAAATTGCATTTTCCCCCAAATTGAGATTCGGTATTGGAAGATCTGGTCCACATTTGTATACTGTACTTAGTTTATTGAACTATAGGATTAGAGCAGGGGTTCGGGAAAGTCTAAAGTGAAAACGCCCCTACAGATTGCATGCTTCACATTGTTACAATCTGGGTTTTAGGAGAGTGATTACTGGGTACCTCTCTCCGCCTCCAGCTTAACCTTTTTGTGTGAGAGGGACAGGGCCAGCCCTTAGTTAAGTTATGGCCTCCATCAGGGGTCTAATTTGATTTGGGCCACTGTGTCCTTGGTCCATCAAATTGTAGCAAAAGAGCACCCTGACCAGTTCCCATCTATTGACTCATGGCGGACCATATGCCAACTCAGGACCAAGGTGGCTCCAGCGCTGTCCACGCAGGATCAGTGGTAGAGTAATGGTGGCGTGCCAATCTTTCGCCAAAAGGGAACGGACTACACCCTCCCCTATCTACCAGGGACGGGAAATCGCCTCCTGATAGTCCTTCTCCACGTCCCCAACGCCCCCCCTCCCTCTTTCATTTCAACCACCCCGTGGTCCCCCTTCCGCAGCCACAACAGGATCCTCAACCAATAACTGAAAGGTCAGGACTTCTTGGGTGGCAGGGTGATGCCAGATTTAAGGAAGATTCGTACAGACTCCCGGCCCCCTCCATCTTCATATTCCGCCCCCTCTCACAGGGAATATCTGGTTGCCACCTGCCGCAGTGTCACCATCTCCTACCCCCGAGAGCACAGGTGCGTGGCTATAATCGTCACCCCCCTGGTGAAGTTAGCCCCCTCCTGCGTTCGCCAAAATCTTCCAATTTACCACTACGAACAAGTTCATGGCCTCCCGAGTATATTTGATGCTACTGGAACGGTGGCAGTGTGACCATCAAGAGCCTGATTTAATTGTCCCTTTCTCGCCACTTAGTACCGGACCTGCTCAAATCCTGGAAAACCCACTAATCCTTCATAATACTGCAGAAAGGCCCCAAGAACTGGACAGATCTTATGACCAGTAAACTTATGGCAAACAACACCAGCCTACCCTGTCATCAGAACATTAAATCATTGGCTTGCCCACCCTTTTTCAACTTACAGAATAACTGGAGCGTCGCATTGTACGGGCAGCCCAATCACAGTGGCTGGAGAAAACTCCTGTCTTTTTTTCCCAAGAGGGAGAAGTAAAGTCCACGGGCAGCAGGCAGAGGGCAGAATTCCCAAATTAAAGGACCCCCGCTGGGAAGCCCAAATGACCCTGTTGGAGCAGCGGCTCGTCTCACGTCGCTTCTCCGACTTGCACTCCTTGACGGCCTTAAACGGGGGGGCAACGAACATATGAACCCTCCAGTAGAAAACCCCAGAAGTATCTCAACCAGAGCTTTAACCTGCTGAGGAGTCCCCGGCGGTAAATTTTAATGAGCGTCAATAAGCTGAAGCATACGACACAATTATACATCCCCCTAGCGATCCAGCGGAAAAAAAAACCCCTGAAGATCTTAAGATGATGAATTAAATGCCTTAATGTGGCTACAGAAGAGAACACAACAAAAATAGGTGATATACAACAATCGAATATAAGAAACATGCAGAAACTGGGGAAGGGTGTTGTGGTCATGAATTACAACACCATTTGAATGGAAGGGGTGGCACAAAAAGTATATGTACAAATCGTGAACCAGGAGAGGCAGAAGGCGATGAGGATAATAACGGATCGCCGGATGAAGAAAAAAAGTCTACTATCCTAGCCAAGCCGATTCCTTAGCCGAGTGACCACCAATGCCAGCCTGGGCGCGCTGAGGAGGAAATAGGGGACAAGGCCGCGGAAAATCTGGGAGTCCGAGGTTGCCTCCCTAAGCCCCACACTCAATGTGCCTACCTGCATAGAGGAGGGACACTGGAAGAATGACTGTCCCACAATCGTAAACACAATAAAAAAAGCCGGAGCTACTATCCATCCACGAATCTGTGTAAGAGCCACCCTTAAGTACGAACTACACGGTAGCAAGAAATCAGCATAAACTGTCCCGCCTCCACCCGTTTTCCAGCTCCCCGAAGGCCTAACTGCACATCTAAAAGATAATCAGAACCTTTATGACCTGGATGACTACTATGCCAGACCGGTCTCAGTAGTTAAAACTGTTAGGTCCCAAGAATCCTATGGTTCGAACGAAAAAATAAATAGAAATAAAGAGTGACCGAAAAAAAATAAAAAAACTAATCATTAATATGGTCGACGTACCGGGATTCAACACACGTCAGTGGTCCCCCAAACAACACACAATCCAAACCCGTACAAAAAATCACTCCCAGAATCAGTAACTGTTGTGGTAGCTCTACGGGGGAAGAGGGCCCAGAGGACCTTTCCTGCAAAAAACCGCACGTGCCAACAGTAATACTTGGGGACGGACCACAAATCAACTCACAAAACAGTTCCGTGAAAATCAATATGCCTGAATGTCCCATACCGACAATTAGCTGGGAAGAATAAAACAAAAAAAAAAGTACACAATGGTTTCAATGGCAAAACTCCAAAGAAACCCAATAAACTCGTTCGGGTCTGATGGCCAGGCTTGAGCTCCAAATAACCGCAGCCTGGGGGCCCAACAGTTTGGGTACTGACGTCCGTCCCCCGAAAGAAAATAATGGCGGAAATTTATATGAGAACAGTGGCCCAAATCTGATGTGGCTACCCTATGTAATAAAATGTAAAAAGAAATTGGAAGCAGTTGCCCCCTTGCGTATAGTAGGCAGAATGAACCAAAACAACCCCCAAAAAACAACCCCGGACGGAAATACTCAGCCAAAAAAAAAATTAACCTCCAAACCAACCAAAAAAAAAACACAAGTCACAGATGTAAGTAAAATGAAGCCGGGAGCCTCCCCGTTTGCATGTGCGACAATACCCGCTGCCGCGGTGCAGCTCAATAAAAAATCACAACGAATCTCCATCATCATCTGGTGCAGCTACAACCGCATGGTAGCCATTCTAAAAAAAAAAAAAAAGAAAAACAACACAAAAAAAAAAAAAGAAAAAAAAAAAAAACGCCCTGCCAATCGGCATGAAACCCTCCTTGGCTGCCAAGTTTCGCACACACTGGACCCACTGCCTATCGACCTGTTTCATGACCTCCGTCCTGTCAATGAGGGCCCTGTGACTCCTGCATCACCCAGTAGTACCAAAACCCTTATACCCTGTTGGGACCTCATGCCCAGCGACTTCTTTCTCACTTCTCAGTACTGGATCTAAAAGAGGCCTTCCTTTTGTATCCGCCTGGCCACTGCAAGGCCAGCACCTGTTTGCTTTCGATAAAGAGGACCCTGCTACTGGCAGAAATCCCAAGTTACCTTGACCCGTTTCCAACAGGGATTCAAGAACTCTCCTACCATCTCTCAGGCCAGCATTTGGCCCCAAGATCTTCGCTAGTTTCCCTCCAGGGGAGCCGCAGCAGACGAGTACTTTCTGCAGTACGTTGATGACCCCTACTAATCGCTGCTGACTCTGAGGCCTGAATGTGTCTTGGCACCAAAAGAACTTCTTTCCAACCTCCTGTTACAATGCGGTATAACCGAGTCTCCAGAAAAAAGGCTCAGTTATGTCAGTCGGAAGTGAAGTATCTGGGTTCCCATCTGTCAAAAGGAAGCCGACGGTTGGGGAGCGATAGGAATGAAGCAGTGTGCCGGAATCCCAGTGCCAACAACCCCGCAAGCAAGTTCCTTGCTTTTCTCGGGGCAGCTGGGTACTGTCGTATCTGGATTCCCCACTTCGCAAAGATCGCAAAGCCCCTCTATGAGTCTTTCACAAAGGGCCCAGCGAAGAGCCCCCTTGAATGGGGTCGTGACCAACAGGAGGCCTTCGAACATGTGAACAAGGCATTACTGTGATTACCCATCCCTATGCCTTCCGGATGTCACCAAGCCTTTCACCCTTCTATGTGCCACGAAGCAGCATGAACAGCTTCGGGATTCTTTCCCAACAACTGGGGTCTTTGGCACGACCCACGATCCGCCGACCTGTCACAACTGCTGGATCCAGTGGCCAAGGGATTGGCCACCTTGCCTGAGAGTCAAGAGCAAGCAACGGCCTTGTAGGTGGAAGAATCTGATAAACTGTCCATGGGCCAGGGCCTTCTAGTCACCATCCCACATTCTCTCCAAACATTGCTTAGAGCATAAAATGAAGTTACTGGTTCACCAGCTCCCGAATGGTTTGAAATACCAGAGCATGTTATGGGGAAATCCCAGGGTGCAGATAACTACCAGCCACCATCCTTGAACCCTGGCTACTTTCCTGCCTGTTTGCCCGTACCAACCCTGATCAACGACTGGCCTGGAAGTGATGGAAACATTCCTTCTCCAGTCTCCCTGAGTCTGACGGATGTGCCCGTTACGCAATCACGGATGAGACCTACTACGTAGATTGGAGCTTCTGAATGCTGGAGGGCCGCAGGTGTGCGGAAAGGTATGCGGTGGTGACGATGGAAGACATAGTTGAAGCACAGCCTTTGCCCCTGGGAACCTCCACCCACAGAAGGCGTACCTCCATTGCCTTTACCCGTTGCCCTTAACCCTTGGGACCTAAAAGTCGTGTAAATATATACACAGATTCCAGATATGCCTTTTCCACTCTCCATGCCCACGGGGCCCTGTACACGAAAAAGGGTTAGTTTACTTGCAACGCTTGGCTCTGATCTAAAGAATGCCCCCCC
Organism: Ichthyophis bannanicus; assembly: GCA_033557465.1. Classification (NCBI taxonomy): domain Eukaryota; kingdom Metazoa; phylum Chordata; class Amphibia; order Gymnophiona; family Ichthyophiidae; genus Ichthyophis; species Ichthyophis bannanicus. The sequence continues at coordinate 338,683,951 of CM066035.1, forward strand.
CACGCTATTGGCCCTGTTAGAAGCAGTCTGGCATCCGAAAACATTAAGCCGGAATGCATTGCCAGAGGCCACCAGAAATGGAATGGTGAAAATCGCTTAAGGTAAAAATACTACGGCTGATGCAGAAGCCCGTGCGAGTAGCCAAGCAACCCATCCTTGTCCCAGTTTTTTTCCCGCCAAGCCTCCCAGTCCCTACAAGCCCCCCTGTTTCCCGTCCCACTAAGCCATGGGGCCAAGAGGTACACGACACAAGAGCTAGATTTTTTCCTGTCAGGAGGAGGGTGGGGTGTTACACACAGATGGTTGGATAAGGTTCCCTATAACCGTGGACGACAGCTCCATTGATATTCATCGCCATACAGACAGCCTTGCCCCCAGCATTCCTATTCATCCTTTTCATTCATGCCACTCATATGGGCAAGACAGCAATGGAAAACTACCCTCCCGCCCTATTTACTTCCTTTCCTTGCTTATCCTCGCTGACAGCTGCAATTGCTAAGACAATGCAGCCACATGTGGCTAAACACAATGCCCGTCAAGGCCCCAGCCAATCCCCAGGGTTCCAGTCTTATGGGGTTCACCCCTATGGAAACATCCATTTTGAAAAGGAGCTTTTCAGAAATGCCCCGAGCAAATGGGTACCGGTAACTGCGGGTATTGTGGTCCTTTACTTTCAACGGGGTGGGTGTAGGCCTTCCCAGTCCACACAGACAAAAAGCCAGAGTAAGTGGGACTACGGTGTTGCTGCCATGAAAAAATCATCCCCCGATTTTGGGGCTTCCAGTAGTAGTGGGATCTGATAATGGACCTGCATTTTGTGGCCCAATTGATACTAGCAGGTAGTAGAAGCCTTACAGATCGATTGTAAGCTACACACAGCCTTAACCGCCTGCAGAGTTCAGGGAAAGTAGAACGCATGAATCGCACCATAAAGATCCAGTTAGCAAAAAAAGTGTTTCAGGAAACCCTCACTGAAGTGGCCCCAATTGCTCCCTATAGCTCTGCTCCGCTATCCGGTCAGCCCCAAGAAAGGGTATCGGTGTTTCCCTCCCCATTGTGAAGCTGTTTATGGAATCCCTGCACACCTCATACAGGGCTTCCATGGAGATTTAGTGCAGATAGGTTTCGAAATACCCCGGCAGGCCTGTCCGGCTCTCATTTCTGTATTGCAGAAATTGCCACCAGTGGATCCAGGAGCGGACTCCCCATCAACCTGACTGAAGCGGCTCCATACGCACGCCAGCAGGTTCCCAAGTGTGGTCCAAGGAGTGGACAGAAAGATCCATTGACCCCCCAGTGGCGAGGCCCCATATACTGTTCTGCTGACCACCCCCACGGCTGTTAAAGTGGCTGAATGTCGCTCCCGTTGAATCCATACCTCTCGTCGTGTCCGGGGCGCTGCAACACCAGAAGTTTGTTCCAGCCTGGACCGGCAGTCACCTATCCCTATCAACCCCTGCGTTTGAAACTGAAGAGGGACCTTTCTGCCCAGTAAAGGGCTCTAACCAGACTGCCGACGAGACCCCCGGATAGACGGATCTACGATACCCACGCCCTTTTTCCAGAACCAGGAGCAGAATGAGAAGCGGTGCCCTAGTCCTTACTCTTTTCCCCTGACATGGGCCCGTTTTCCAACAAGTGCAAAGACCTACTAACCAACAGCATTATTACTCTTACTCTCGCCCAAACTGCCTCTGAACATGAACAAACTTTTGTATAATACTAAACTCTCTACAAACCTCTCTTAATTGCTGTACAGTCTAGTTTGTGTGAGCTGCAGAACTTCACTAATGCTTGCTTAATGTAAACTGTAAACAACCTGTTAATATATTTTCACCATATTGGGGTTACCCGACCGACTTCTACACTTTTTCAAAAAGGTGCCCCTTTTCCTTACAGGTAGTTTCCACTCTTCAATGCTAGGATTGTTTCTTTTTTGTCCATGCCAAGAGGGGAGGAAACAATGTATCAAATACTGTGTTATCATGCAGCTCTGTTACAAATGTCTCCTATTCACACTCAGAAATGGAATCTTCCCTTAGGCTTGTTTTTTAGTATGTGGCAAAATTGACGTACACTTACGTCCCGGCAAATGCCCACTGTGGGTCCTTGCCATTTTGCTTAGGCTTACAACAACTGCTTGCTGCCGTCCATCCGGCCCCCCAGTTATCCCATGCTGCCCCCATGCCCTCGACCTTTAACTCAAATGTGGAGCCTTACAGTGATGAGACAGCTCTTGGGCTTGTCAGTTTGGTCAATCCTTGGGACACCTGGATTTGGCCCTACCACAACTCCCTGGAGGTAAGCCGCCTCGCTTGCTCCCTAGCCAAGACCATTCACCTCACCTCAACCATACTACGTTCCCAGAACTTATGAGCTGTCCCAGCCTACGTACAGCGATTCTACACAATAGAATGCCCATAGATTTCCTGCTGTTCCGCCTCCACCCATTGGTGTGAGGACTTCGACGGACTGTGTTGTTTGAAACCTCACATATGAAAGTGTGTCCATTGAGGCCTCAATCCTGTAGATAGTTATCGTCCTCCCTGTTAAGAAACTTGTTCATTGTACCTCCGAGTTATTTTTACCTGTTTATTGTAAGCACAAATCACTAAACTGAGATGTGTAGCTTCAATGTTTTATTGTAAACCGCACTGATCTTAAATAGCGCGGTATAAACGAAAATGTAATAAATAAAATAAAAATCCAAGACCTACGTGACTTTGGCGAAGCAAATCTCCGAACCCGTCCATGGGGACTGGGGACGTGGTTGTTTCTCCAAATTTGTTGGTTGGGTGGTTGGTTTGTTTGGGGGCCTTAAAACCCTAGCTATATGAGTTTTTCCTTCTCTTCTTATTAATTTGCCCTCATACCATGTTGTAACTCCCCATCCTCCACCGCCGCTCCAGTAACCACCACCCTCGACACCCTGTAAGAACGCAATGGCTGCTACCACTGTTCTGTGGCACTTACCCAATACACCCCTCCTGGCGGCTTGCCTCCCGTAATACAGGCCCTCTACCAAACCCGCGGGTCCTCTAGCGGTTTGAGTGCCGGGGCACTTAAAAAGGGGGAAATGATGCCTCCAAGAGGTTTAGCTTTAGGTAGCCCTTCCCCCACGCCATGCGGCAGTCCAAGAGGTTTTAGCTGTATGTAGCCCTTACACTTGATCATCCCTGCTATTGCAGTAGACAACAACCCTTTCCCCCACTTCAGGTTCCTGAAGCACAATAGCCCCTAGCCCAGAAAAATCAACAGTACCCTAGCACACTCCGGTTTGGAACAGGTCACCCAGGTTACCCTTCCCCAGGGGCGTACTGATTGGTGTGCAGGAAATACCTGTGGCCAAATGGGATTGGCATAAATGAGTTTTAAAACTATACTGTATATAAGCCTTTGTTAGGACGTCCCTCGGGGCTCAAGACTCTTATGGAGGTTGCTCGGTTATCTTCTGTTCTGGCCTGTGTGGCACATTAAAGATCCTAATTGCATTTCCAGCCTGTCTGTGAGTTCGTTTCCTTCTTCGGGTGAGTGAGAGAATAAGAGCTTAGCTGTTTGTTTCCTGCCCACAGCATAAGCCTTCACCTTTTGAGTTGCACCCAACACAAAAGATTCAAAGAATCATATAAAGGAGATTTACCTTCCTATTGAAGGTGATTGGTTTCAGAAACTTCTTTTTAAGCAGAGAACCGTTGTGTTTTTTTTACATAACCAGATTCCATTAGGAATTTCCTCAGAAGTGGGCTCTCATGCTTGCTGTGGGATGGGCAATCTGAATACCTCAGACTTTCTTAGTTTATAGTGACTTATACTATGTACTCCAGAATACAGTCCTCCTCACCTCTTAAGTTCTTTTGCACATGGGTCACAGGCACGGGCTCCTGGGAACCTATAAAGGAGCTGTTCCCTCAACAATGCAAAAACCTGTCATCTCTACTAGGCAATGGCTGCGAGTTCTACCTCTGATCCTATTTATATTTAAGCTTAAAGACAGAGGAGGGGTGAGGAATCACAGGCTTTCTCCTGTTTAAAAAAGCCCCCCTCCTCTGCTTGTTTGTGAGGTCCTTTTTTCTTGTCCCCTGCATGAATTACCTTATCTCTTCAGATAATGTAGAAATATAAGCCCGTTTTTAAAGTTTTACATAAGGCCTTGTTGTACGTGACAGCAGCTATCTAATATGCTTCTTATAGTTCTCTTATAAACGTAAAAGTAGCATTTTCTCCTTTGAAGTCTTCCACTCCCTTAAATGTAGGGCTCTTTAATCTTTTTTTTAATAAAAGAAAATTACAAAGGAGATAGACTTTTACTGCCTAGTGACCCCTGCCAGTTCACATCCAGGCCAATTCATTCATTCATTACAACCAACACCACTTACAGACCAGATTGTTTCCATCCAGAATGGATAAGTTGGTTGCCCTATACTTGTGTTTTTGCTAACAGAAGTTCTGGTTTGAAATGGACAACCAGCAGGCAGGGGTATTACTATACTAGATTACCCCTTTGTTATTCTTATTAGTTAAACAGAAACAAAAATACATGCCTAGTTCAGTAGGGGAGGAGTATCAGCTACTTCTACTATGGCCTCATCAAGATTAGTCCTTTTACACATTGACCTGTAAGAAACTGCCTCATTTAGTAAAACATGGTAAATTTTACTGTTAAAAGTAGAATGGGCTTCCAGTTATGTCAGCCACCTGTATGGTCCTAAGAAAAAAAAAGTGAAGTACCAGTAAAAAAAACCTCTGGTTTAGAGTAAAAATAAGCAAGTAGCACACATGCGTTTGTTTGTGGTTCTTGATATAAAGATCTGTATAGTCCCCAGGGTGGTTTGCAAACATCAAAAAAAAACACAAGGAAAGGCTAATTGCTAAGCAAAGGAACCTCTAGTGACAGGATCCTAATCATCCAAAAAAAAAGAAACCACACAAAGGGATAAGAGGTGTCCAATTCTGGTACTGAGGTGAGGTTTTCATGTACCAAAATTCCTTTTCAAAGCTAAAGAGGGATGGGTAGTAGGGTTACAGTGATAATTTGGCCACGTAAATTGAAATCACCCTATGTATTGGGTAAAATCATTGCAGGCCAAGGTTAAGAAGGGACCCTGGCTACGAGGGGGGGGGGGGTGGGGTGGCAGACAGTGTTACACCTCAATCTAGTACACCATCCCCAATAGGGACCTAGTCTTCCTCGAAACGTGAGGTGGAGGAATCATAAAAGCAATGTACCCACACCTATGCAGCATGTTTTTTATTTTAAAAAAAAAAACACTTGTATACCGCTCATAAAAGAGAGGGAGATCTTGCAAAAGAGAAAAAAGAAACACCATAAAAATATCTTTAAGATGAAAGGAATCGAGATATGGTCAGAGAGTAGAGAGGGGCAAAAGATGGCTGAACGGTAGAGTGGAAGGTGGAGAAAACATATTGACCACCCAGGGTGATGTAATTGGGGAAGACACAAATAATGTAGTGGGTAACTCGTATACTAATACCTACTAGAGAGATGAGAGGGGGGATAGGCGGGGAAGGGGAGATTAAACATGGAGCAGAACGAGGGATCGGTTTTTCAGTTTATGCTTTAAGACAAATAAGAAGTTATCAAAGGGAATGTGGCAGTTCTCAGTTTCAGATCCCTAGCACACAAGGAGAAGACCGAAAGGAAGAAAAAAAGAAAGCTGAAGACTGAGTGGATTCTAAGTGGGCTTGGGAGAGGGGAGGTGTGGGAGGAGAGGAGAGCCAGAAAAGAGCGAGAGCGACGAGAGAACAAGCGAGACGGAGAAGAGGCGGGGAAGAGGAGGGGATCCGATGGAGAGAAGGGGGGAGAGGGAGTGCAGAGAACGGAGGGAGAGAGACGGAGGGGAGAGTGGGAGTGTGGGGAGGGGAGAGAGAGAGAGGGGGAGAGAAACCAAACAGATACAGGTTTAGCGTGGATATAGAACAAAAGATCGGGGCACAGTGTTTTATTATATGGAGATGAACCCTGGTTGGTGAATTCCAGGCGAATAACCAGTATGGATCAACCCTGTGAACAAAAATAAAGAATGTTAAACTGAACATGAGACACAACGGGAAGTCCATTGAAAGTGAATTAGCAAGGGGGTGTGATAGTGATCAAAGCGTGACGCATGGGAGAGAACAGCACACATGGCATGTATTTCGAACATGAAGAATGAAAAGAGTTTTGGATTTGGGGGAAACACCGGCAAGACAGACATTTACAGTAGTCCAGATGAGACAAACAAGGTCGATGAGGGTGGTCATAGCAGAGGGGGTTGCGAAAAGTATCTACAGCGCGAAGTTGTTCCAGGGTGAAAAAAAGGAGCATTGGACAATTGAGGATATGTGTTCTTATTGAAAGAGAAGAATCAAGGATTACACCTAAATACCGTAGTGCCCAAACCAATATTGATGGGTGATGAAAACACCATGGGATGAGAGGAGAGATTACCGAAGGTGAACCAAATAGCCAAGAAGTTTTGAGAGAAT